>OZ029915.1:32225988-32400988 GCA_964023275.1 Norana najaformis | reverse complement strand
CACGTGTTGTTTCTTTGCAAACTTAACGACGCATCTCTTTTGCCTTTTCACAGAGTTGATCTCCAGCTGAAACTTCTTATAAACGGCTCATGATTCCCTACTTCGGCCTGCACATCATAAACACTCGTCGCACACATTCACGCAAGATAAAAGGCGAAAATGACAAATCGCATCTGTGCGTCAAGTTGAAAGGCACATAGGCATTTATCTTCGAATAAAGCATCGCTTTACCGTTACGTTATTGTAACGTCATTGCCACCCACGTATGTCAATATGCATATAAATAAATTTTATGCACGGTGTCCAGAAAAAATGAAATCCGAAAATAAATTAAAATAACTAAAGTATAGGCCTACTTAAATTTTTAAAAATATAGTTGAAAGATTTGGTTGTGTCAGTATTTTGTGGGAGTTTAAGTCTGCCTAGTGTCCATTCTTGTCCGGAAATTCTTGAAGCAAACGTGAGCACTTATGACGCATCACTGCTACAAAATCTTTTTGCGTGCTCCCTTTACAATGCATCTGCGTCCGCTTTTATAGGCCCTTTCCCGCCAAGTCAACGGTCACCGATGACGTCAGACAATGCTCGCGAACGCCGACCACTCAGAAGCGTGTATTTCAAATATGCGCGCGAACGTCCACCAATCAGAAGCGTACATTATTAAAAATGCGCACGAACGCCGAACAATAAGAAACAAGTCAACATCTAGGTCTAAATAACTTATCGGCGTTATGTCACAGAAAATTCACGCCATAAGTGCGGGAAACCGACCTGCCGACGTCATGCCAACTCTCCAGCTCGTGTTCGATGCGTGATAGTTAGGTGCATCCAGCAACCGCAAACGCGTGATCAACGTGGGATCGGAGCGTGCTCAAACTAGTAAACAACCCGATGACGCAATGGTACGCGCCTTTACTCAACATTGGAAAAATTATGAAAAAACCTGAAAATAGCTACTGCATGCCTATGCAGAATGCTGTTACGGAAACAGAAGTTGTTATGACGTGTTGAAAATAAAACACAAAATGCGGTCCGCTCAACAGCGGACCGCATATAAGCGTTGAGGAATTAACTATCCTCATGATAGCATTGTACTTGGTAAACTTATTTCCTGCTATACATATTCTTCGCATGGTAGAATTGGGTAGAATTGTAATTTTTCAGCTTGTACAAATATTGAGTCTCGGGACATGGCCATGCACGAGACCTCAGCAGGCGAGACCGAGACCCTAGACGTTCTAAGTAAATAAGTAAGTAATTAAGCAAGCAAGTAAGCAAGTAAGTAATGCATTTGTTAACACGCCATATGTCCATCGACTGAGCGAGGAATCGTAGGAATTATGATGTGAATCATGCCCATATATCCGAGACGAGACCGAAACGAGACGTTAGGTACGTTTCCAGACCGTTTCCAGACCATCTTGAGCCGGAGACGTGGTGACGGAGACTACATCCCTGCTCTGCAGGTTGCAAGACACGAGCACGGAGACGTCATTCAGCTATTAGAGCATCATTCATTCTCGTCGAACTATAACAGAAATTATACCTTGGCTAAGAAGGACGGCTTCGAGAGGTTCCTAAAAGGCATTAAGTAAATATTCAGATAAACAAGTAACTATACTGCTTTTCGTTTGTTGTGCATAATTAGCGGGTGCAGCCTGTCAATGCCCCCTCGCCGAAGAACAATTTTTCCACAAAAACTACATTTCATCCACCTCTTCCACCGCTTTCATATAGTATAACTGTGCAATGCAGTTCACTGCATGGAAAACTACCTTGTGATAAATCAAACGAGTATAGGCCTATATGAGAGTGCAAAAACCTCGTCCGTGGACTTCACCGGGGACCACTTCCACCACGACCCCCTCCCGTTGCACAGTTATCCAGGAATTGCTAAACAAGCCAATGATACTCCACTGTCTGCTTATGAAAACAGGCCACCCACGAAGTCTTGACGCGAATTAAGGACTAAATTATATCTGATCGTTACACAGTGGCCCTGACATTTTTACAGCCCTATGTTCAATTGCGCCTACTCAACCTAGTTTCTTTTGGCCAAATATCTTTTCTGTATATGTAAGGCCTATGTTATATTTACCAAATATAGCAAGCCTATATTTTAAATCCATTGATGTTGAGGTAACGTGAGGAGCTAAAGGTGTAAATCTAAGTCAGATGACCTTCACATGCCCAGTATATCAGAGCTGACTTTTCAGTGAACCTGTATAGCAAGCACTGATTTGTTAATCAGTTCGGTTGCTTTTAAATGTTTAATGCATGCTAACTGCGGAAAGCGCACATCAACACATACACTATGCATACATATGGGACTCTGTGCAGTACATGCATACAAGATAAGTCGGTGTATGCTATATGCAGACCGTGCAGCTTATGTAGGCTGCGTTTACTCTAGGATTTGTAGTTGTTTAGACCTGTAGATACGATATCAGCCCAGTGGGAACAAGCCTGCAACCTCTTAAATGAAACACGCAAGGTGACCATGATGGGCATATTTCTAGGCCCATTGATTAAGGAAACTATGTAGTTTTCATTATATTACGAGTACAAACATATATATATATATAACGATAATAAGCCCCTAGAGATAATATTTGTATTTATACATAATTGGAGCAAGAAGCGTATATATATACATAATGATAATAAGCCCTTATAGATAATATTTGTGTATATGTATAATTGGAGCATGAAGGGCATATGGCGTGAAATCAGTTTCAGTCAATGCATGGTCTCCTCTTACATGCGGTAACTGGAGTACAAGCGAAACAGTGAATATATTTGTACGCATTACCAGTTGGGAGAATTTCACCGCATGCATAGATAATACGTCCATATATACACATTGGCCAACACACACACAGACACACACACACACACATACACACACACACACAGGCCTACACATTGGAGATTGGGTTTCTATAGTAAGTACATAATCACATTTTAGCCTTTTGCTGAATCCGATCAGCTTCAACTACGTTGCCTGTGTACTTTATGTTATATGGGGTAACATATCCTAGAAACAAGTCTTATGTGTATGCACATCGTTATTTTCGTCGTCATCATTATCACCATCAGCAGCAGCAGCAGCCACAACCTCCTTCATTGCCTCAGCCTCCCCTTCCTCGTCGTTGTCATCATCGTCATCACCATTGTTATGATCACTACAATCGCCATCATTATCATTATCATCACCACCACCACCACCACCCAGTCATATCCTCCATTCATCCGCCTCCACATTATTATCATAATCACGATCAATGATCATCATGATCATCATCCTTATCATCATCATTATCGTCATCATCATCATCATCATCATCATCATCATCATCATCATCATCGGAATCAGCGGTTGTTTGGTCACAGATAGTGGGTAGAAGTTATGGCATGCAAACAGTTGTTGAAACATGTAAAGCGGTTCAAATAATATTCTAAGCGTATTTTGCTAAGCACTTAAAGGTGCAGTTGTACCGGGATAGACTAATGACGATCAGTCAAATAGGGCTTCGTCCTCTGAGTATCTAGAACGATTAAGTAGGCCTATAGACGAGCTTTATTACAAGCGTATCGGGCTTTTGGGTGTACTGCCACAAAGAGTGCCACTGTTGGCACCAAAACGGTGATGATGGATGAGTGCAATGCACCACTCGGCAAGGCCTCTCGTTTCCATGCCTTCAGGTGCTTTGATGGCATGCAGGGCAGCAGCTGGAACTTGAATTCCTGTTGGATAGGATACGTTCAGTGTAATCGTAATAATCGTAATCGTAATTCCGAGGTTTCTACAGCGCCCAACGAAAGTCGCGCCGCGGGGACCAGCTTATTCACAGGCGCTCAGTCAAAACAAAATGGATAGGCAAAAGGGTCCGGTTCCAGGTCAAGATCCAAAAGTCAGACGGAGAGACAGCGTGGCAGCTACGGGGGTGGTGGTGTTTGGGGTTGGAGAGCAGAGAGAGATAAGAGGAAGAATTAAGGGGTGTCTTTAGAACGAAATCAATTTACCTCAATTATTGGTGGCCCGCTAAGGGCCCTACGTACATCGTTCCGTTACAAAATTCGGGAAAATAACTGAAGTATTTATTTAGTAATAACTTATACTGTTGTAACTTATACTGCAACACGAGAGCTCGGCTGGTAGAGTCATAATGGTGACGCGATTAGGAACAAAATACCGGATTCAAAAAGTCCCAAGTTTTACAGTACAGACCAGTCACTTCTAGGCTACAGAAAACACCACGAGCGAGGGAATTAACGATGAATGCGTGTCCTTGATTTTAAAGACCGGGCAGAGCTAATGGTGGGTGACACGAAACTCCAGTGACAACACCGAATCCAAAACCATTTCACGTCAGGAGTTTTGGGCGCGCGTTGAATCAAGCATGCTCAAGCAACGCTGAGAAGAACATATTTGGATTTTGGGATGAACCCATCTAAGAACTTTGCTGTAACTTCCCTATCTCCTAGACTAGCCTACTGCACTACCTTAATCGCTACTTATAATATCTTTTGCGAAATAACGTGGCCTATTTCTTCATGAAATACTTCATTTCTTCTTAATAGGCGGCCCTAATTTAGCGGGACTTAGGTCTCTTTTGTCTACCATTTGTATCCCAATAATCTATACACTGGTCAATGTATTTGTTCTTTTGTTCTTTTGGAATCAATAAAGTTTCATTTGTTCTTTGTTGTTGTTCATAAAATGATGAATGTGTCTTTACTTTTTCATTTGTACCGAGTTTCTTCTTTTCGAGAATGCCAATTATCACATAATTTCGCGCAGTTTCTCCAAAGTGTAAATCTAAGCAAGGCCTGCATGTCAACTGTCATACGTTAGAAGGCCTAACATCAAATCTATTATACACAAAAACATATGAACATATAGCTCAATCTATAGCCTTTCTGCTTGCCTGCACATGCATGTCTTGGAGCGTTTGTAGCAGAAGAATACTACTCTGCGCATGTCCACGAATGATCGTCTGAGTTTTAGGCGCGTTCAAATATTTCCCGTGTCTTTTAATACAGCGTGTTCATAAAAAGAGCTGGAGTCATGCATGTATAACAGAGATGCACTATAGCTTATATACAAATATACCATCTTCAAAGACATTATATCATTTTACTGCAGCTGTGTAATATAAACTCCTGAACACGTTAATTGTGGTAACGACATAATAAATAACAGTAGAAGTTATAACTAAAAAAATACTAAGTTAAAAAATATATATGAGGATTTGTACTAACTTAATAGCTGCAGACAATTTGTTGTTGTTTATCTCTGAATGTACGTAAAGTGTGGATCCTTAGGCCTATGTACATTCACTTTTGCTTAACTAGGCCTAAGCCCCGTTACATCAACGCCTGCAGTAAAACGTAAAGAATGTGCATGCATGAATGCATTCACTTATGAATGCATTTACATATTCAGAGGACTGGGCATTATTATGATGGCTTGGTTATGCATGAATAAAATTCTTGGCGACTTGAAATAGGCCTAAGCCTATTTCGTATTGTGCATCAATTTTATTAGACAGGCCTACGTTTAGAAACGTTAACGTGTTGCGATAAAAAAGCTTGGATGAACTTCGTACTGGGACATGCATGCATGGATGGATAGCTATAGACCTACGTTTATGCGTATATATCATGTTTAGGAACAAATACACGAGGCATACATTTATATAGGCATAATAATCTTTGGTAGTAAATGACAAGCATACGCTTATTTACTGCGGAGTTACAAAGGCAGGCCATTTGCCTTAACTGCATCGAAGCTGTCAACGTTTTCTTTTGTATCGGCCGATATACCGGTGAAGCGATGGAGGTACAAAGACACGGCTATACAGGTGTTGGTACAGGAATTCAGGTAGACCTAAGGCAGGTAAGTGTTGGGAGGTAGCGAGAGGAGACGCGGGTAACAATCGCCAAAGCGAAGCGACAATGAATGAGTGAATGAATAGGTTCAAAATGATTAATTTCAGTCGACTAGGCAGAGCGCATGTATGAGTCGCTGAAAGTGGACTCCCAGCACAGTTTTATCATTTTTCTACAAGACCTTGAGGTGAGGTTTAGCCCAGCATACAGGCAACGCACTTCTGTGCAACGTCTGCGGCCTTACAAAACGACTAGACAATATAAGCGTACGGATAGTATTTGGACATTTCTATCAGAATAAATTCGCATGTTGTGCTTCTCAGCTAATCTAAAGTAAGCCATGTGTTGATTTGCAGCATTTTGACCATGAATTGTGGTTTTGTCTTGCTGTTTAATTTGCTAATGTCATTTGATTCCATTCACTGCTCACTGTTATAACACCGCCAGCATTTGTTCTGACTCTCATGCGTCTGATTGAATGTTTCAGGAACATTGAAAGTTCTGAAGAGTTTAACTGCGATCTGTTGTGTGGTGAAAAACGCCTGCATCTCATAATTCTGGATTTATCTTCCCGGACCCAATTGATGCTTGTCGACTCTTCATGACAAACGCTGTTTGAGCAAAATGGCAGGCTATTTATATAATTCTTCGCCAGATTATAAGATGGCGCCGCAGAACAGAGCTCAGATGAACGGAGGCTTAAGTCAGAGCAAGAACTGTTACGATGGTCGATTCAAAGTCTCGGATTCGAGGCGCGAAGATATTGTCACCTCACTCGGCTTTGGTGGAGACTGTTTCGGAAGCTCTTCGGAAGCCCCGAGCGGCGAAAGAAACGCCACAGCTACGTACAGGACGCCTAGCATGATGTTCGGTTACACTCCTCCGCCAGCGAGAAGCCAGCACCTGTCCACTGATTCGTCCGTCACACCACCCTCGTCCTCTTTGTCCACTTCGAGCGGTAGAACCAACCACAGCGCACTTTTTACTTTGACGGATGCCACTATGCACAACGCGGAGTATTACAATGATCAGTTCCGGTCACACAGTCTTCTTCCGGAGGCGGAACCTCATCAGAGGAATTCAAGAGCCCGGGAATACAGCCATCAGGATTCTGAGTATTCTGAGGAACACAGGTCAAACAATCATGATCGACAGGAACGCAAACCTCAGGATTCAAGGCTTCAGGAATCAGAACTCCAGGACTGCCGGCTTAGGAATCCCAGATGCCAGGACACAGAACTTAGGAACCAAAATTCCCGTTCAAGTTATTTCCTGAACCTTAGCGCCATGGGTTGTGGCAAGAACTCGGGGCAGCAGAACGAAACGCGAAAATTGGCTCCGACCCCAGGAAGATCTCCGGCATCGACGACCACCGATCAGGGGTCGCGGGGCGGTGCAGCGGGTCAAGTTCCAATGTCAAGTCGTAGCATCCATCGAATGAACGTTGCTCGCGACGACCAAATCTTGCACAGCCCTATGGGCGACGCTGGGTTCGTCCGCGGGGGAGTTCGCCGCTCCCTTCAGCTGCCCAAGGACAGGCAAACGGTTTCCGGTCGATTTCTGGCTGGAACTGGTCCGTTGGGATCGGAGGGGAGTCGGAGTTCCCAAACAAGGAATCTCATTAACGTCGGAAAAAGTCAGTATGGACTGGAGGCTAAGTCACCAACAGCATGGGACGGCAAGAAGAAGGACGCTTACAAGCCCAGTATGAACGAGGTCGTGACGACGCCTTGGCCTCGCGTGAAGAAGGCCACGGATAAGGGCAGAGCGCAGTATAAGGAAGAGGACGAGGGTGCGGAGGACTTGTTCAACATCAAATTTCAGGAAATCTACGGAACACTCGGGAGAAAATCTAAACCGAACCAAAGAAATGCTGAAACTTCGTCTTCGATGCGGAACGATTTTGGTTCCCTGACCCAATCGACCTCACTGGCTCAGCTGCCACAAAAATCCCTGAAGCTACACCTCATCAGAGGCTCAGTCAGTCCTATGTACTCAAGAGGCGGAGAAGATGGAGGAGAAGGGAATGATACGGTTTACGATTCGAGAAATAATCGATCTTATGGTTCGACGTCACCGATGTCACCGATGTCACCGATGTCACCAGTGTTCTCTTCCAGTGGCAGATCAAACACCGGGATTCCTGTGTTTGTCGGTTCAACAGGTAAGCATCCGGTCATTTATCTAACAGTGTGGGGCGTCTGCATGCAAAGGCTGATTGCTAATCTCGACAATTAACGCATTGCAGGTGACAACTATAATTTTATTGGTATAGATAATGTATAGCCCAATATCTTTTGATGCAGCTTGCTTCGAACAGCAGCGAGTTCACATGCCCCAACACAAGAGAGCGACCTCATACAAAGACCGTGCTTATGCGAATTTGAGTATTTTGTATCGTTTTTGGACCCCTCAAAGGCCCTAAAACATGGTAGGGGAAACAGTTCAAATTTTCAGAGGAAAATTGTTTTGAGAACCACGGTCAGATGTACGAGAAAGCACTATGATTCCGAGTCACTGTGCGGGAGGGCTGTGCCAGAAGGTAGACCTCTGTATATATTGTGTCTGGATATTTATATAGCGCATTTTAGCCTCTAAAAGGCGGTCGTAGCAGAGAGATGACAAATAACTAACAGAGGAAACCACAGTGTGTCCAGAGATCTGGATCCCGACAAAACATCATTCGATTTTCAAAAATAAATTGTAGAGAGATAGTGTCCGTCCCAGCTGGAATATAGGAGCCAACGGTTCAGTTGGCGCCATGGCCCTTTGGCCTCTCCTGTAGAGCTGGCGCCACAATTATGCCTACATTTGTTTGAGTCTAATCGAGGCTGAAGGCTTCTGGTCAAGGTTATCGTCTTACGTTCTTCAAAGATCAATCGACTTAAGTGCATTGAACTATCAAAATGGCCTTTACCCTTGAATTGAAAATCTGGGTTCATCCCAATCATGCACTGACCACGGAAGCAGTGACCAAGGTCCTTTGATGTCAGCAGAGGTTTCATAGATTCCTGTCGAAGCGAGAAACTAACGGCGTTTTTCTTCATATATCTGCCACTTGGAGCCTCTTAACTTACTGTAAGATAGGAACCTGCCTGCAGGTACTGCATGTTTCTTTATATGAAAGAGCATCGCTAATCATTGCTTTCATACAATGTTCAGCATGGTACCGTGACAGCAAACACGGCTCGTTTCTTAATTCAAGACGCGCACATATCTCAGTGTTTCACGATTTTACAGTTGAACGGTTTCTTTCGAAATCTGCTTTGTTTTTAACAGTTACCTTATAAGCTAGAGCATAAATCATGCAATTCAGTCGTAAAACAGAATATAAAATAGGTGTATAGTATGAATGCAGAATGCAATAGGATCAAAAGCAGAGAGTGCTAATGCATTGAACAATGCATTGAGTCATTCGTACTGATTGGTCTGTCTATAGTACTAAGATCGATGACTCGTCACCCGGCTTGACATCTGGCCTCCGATTCAAACTGTCCTATAGTCTAATCGCCGAATTTCTGTTCAGTAATCGATTGGCATGACCGACGAAAGCTCTTGATTGCGAGAAGTTCATTACACTTTCGCAAGAGATCACCTATTCAGTAGTTTCAAGCGCTCTGCCTTAGACAGAAGCCAACTTATTGCAGTCTTATCAGACTATAAAGTATTGACACAATCTGACAGTCATTATAGCCTATACTGCAGTTCATTTTTTCCTCAATATAGATACCACTCAAATAAACCTCCTTCAAGCCATCCAGAATGCTCTTACTCGTGTTGTCACCAAAACTCCCAAACACCACACATAACTCTTGTTCTCGATTCACTTCACTGGCTTAAATTATCAGAACGAATAGAGTACAAAGTCTTATCCCTCACCTACAACACACTTCAATCCTCCCAACCCTCCTATCTTCGTCAGATATTTACAATCCCACCACTCCGTTCAACCCGCTCCTCGTCTGTCCTAACACTTCTTCGCCCTCCAGTCACTTCATCCTTAAAATTTGGAAATCGCTTCATAGCCATAGCTGCCCCACCCCTCTGAAATAAACTCCGGCAAGCATTACGACAATTATCTGATCCATCGTACGAACTCACCAATTTCTGCGCAGGTCTTTCACTCAAAACTGAAAACATTACTTTTCCAAAAAGCTTATCATAATTCTTCCTCTTCCCCTTATCTAATATCGCTTCAGTTTCAGGCATCATACACCGCAGCCGTCCGACTGTCTCACTGCCTGACTCTTGGATCTTGACCTGGAACCGAACCCTTTTGCCTATCGATTTTGTCTTGACTAAGCGCCTATGAATAAGCTGGTCCCCGCAACTTGCATAGATACAGGCATGTAGATAAGCGTGTTGCATATAGATATGCTAACTTCTGGGTAAATATTGAGCTCTGATCAGCGATTATTCCTAAACAGTTTAAAATTTGACATTAATTGCACATATATCTTTGTGGCTGTCGCGGTCTAGACAGAATGTTATAAGGCGGCGGTGACTTCAGTTCAGTTCTATGCTCAGAGCCACTCACATTACTGCCCCCTCTACATTCGACGTAAAATGGCCATTCCATACCATCTCTGCCCGTGGTGTCCGTTCTCCTAAAAGAAGATTCGGGATTGGCCATTTCTTCAAGGGATGCACCACTGTTAAGCTTCCTCTCTGGATCCATCTCTGCCTCTTCCGCGGTGGCCGGATGGGAAACAAACTGATGATGGGCTTTTTCTCTGAATAGGGTTCGTTCCTTTACCGGCAATAGTCGGTCCTTTTTCGTATGACTTCTTTACTACATGCTTTCTCTTCACCACCGCTTTACATCTGGTAACTCTGAAACTATTGCCATTAATTTAATCAGACATCCGTCGTTCTCTTTTCCTGGTTCATGAATGTCATATGACAAGTCTCTAGTTCTTTTCGCCCTAGGCGCGTGAATGTCGGGCAAAGCATCTTCCCGCTATCACGTCTACTTCTGTTTGTATCTTATGATGTGGCCTGGCCGACGCTACTTGTCTTCCGCAACACTTAATTTTCTTCATGCGAAACACCTGTTCTCACGGTCTTTCGTGCGTAGGGAAATCCATCATCCCAGCTATGAGATACTATAAGGGCGGCCAAATTTAGGCTATTGGCCGAACGCGAATGCCGGCAACGCTTCGATCGAACGGCGCAATTATTCTGAACAGCGGAAAGGAGTGTTGAACTTGAAGAACCTAATTATTAAATTGAATCAGTAAATATTATAAACAATATAGATTTAAACGAAACAAACAAATTAAATCTCAAACTATTATACAATTCGAACATTATTTAAACTCAATTATTAGGGGTTTTAATTCACCTGCTTTTATTTCAATCTCATTCAGACACAACTCCAGTTGCTGCATCTATGGCAAAAATCTATGACTTTTGTAGTATATCTTGTCAGAAAGTACTACTTATTTGGGAAAGCTAAATCAGTAATCTCTCAGACTTAGCTAGGAATAAGTCTAAGAAGCAAATGCAGGCCTGTACAAACTCCCAAATAAACAAGAAAAATGAGTGAATAAATAAAACAAGTCAGTCGTTCAGTGTCATTATATAGCCACACTGTCGGTGCTAGGTTTTCGACTATGGCCCAAATAGAGGCCAGAAGCTTCCAGTAGGGCCACAATAATCTGCGGCTCATGACAAATTCTGAGGGTGAAGGATTCTGGTCAAGATCATCGTCTTACGTTCTCCAAAGATCAGTCGACTTAAGTGTTTCGAACTCTTTAGGGCTGCAATCCAGAAGCTGGTTTCTCACATTCTTCTGACGCATTGCCATGAGATTCAAACCCCGGAGCAGCACGTGGTGTGAAAGGCTGATTCCTTAGCACTAGCTCACTATGCATGCCACCTAGAAACTTAACCCTTGAATATCTTTACAGGTGCAAGATTGTTTCAGTGTCCAAGTAGTATCGGATCTATACGTTCAAGATTTTATTGGTTAAACAAACCGATAAGCGAGCCTATGAAGAATTGAAGAGTGGCCTACGATACAGTTATTATAGGCCTATAAGTGAATGTATACAGATTAACAATGCACTTATAGGCTATACCTTTGAGGGTTATAAATCAAATCTACGCTGTTCTGTAAGGAGGAGACGCTTATATGTCTGTCACAGACGTCAGGGACAACTGCTACCTATTTGTAACAGAGAATTACTATTGGTAGGTCCGCGATTTTGAGTTGGGGAGGGGAGAAACAGTGTCTGACGGAATGTGAGCCAGTCCGTTAAGTTTTAAGGGTGGGGCGGGGCTGGGTTTATATTTTTAGGAACCTTACGACATTGTTGCCATCAACCAGACATTTAGTGTGACCTTTTATGATAGTGTCTGGCTGATGGTCGCAATCAATTTGGTTCAAAGTTTCTTACCAACTCTTGTCGAAGATTGCACGCACAAACAGTAGGTTATAACATATGAGCTTAATAAACAAACACGTGCATGTATGGTTCTTTGCGTGTAAGTATGTATGTATGTATGTTTGTTTGTTTGTTTGTATCTATGTAGCTAGACATTTATATAGCGTCTTTCTTAGAACCGTTTAAATTTTAAACCATTTAATTATGACACTAATAATATCAGTGCCTATATATAGGCATTTATTTTATAACCCAGCTACATAACATCCGCGATAACAAAAATTATGGTCTAATGTGTCTATAGGTCTGAATATGTGTAAGAAGCAGCATGGATAGGCCTAGGCCCTTTACAACTACAGCACACGACAACGACAACAAGGCCTACAATGTCACAGCATTTCACTTGATTTGTTTCATTTTGGCACCTGAATATTTTGAGAAGTGTTTCTCACTCTCTCTGCACGTGACGGTGTGTTATATTATAGGACGTCCGACAAGCGCAGGTGCGACAAGAGAGAGATTCGTCGAGCGGACGTCATCAGTGCCAGGGGCCAAATCTTCAAATACCTCACAAACGGTACAGATACTACTTGTTCAGTTGCCTATTAATCTAATTTCTTATCAGTTACTTTGGAACTTCTAGATGGTCATGCGTAGCGCCTTTGTGAGATTCTTAAAACGCGCTATACAAGTTCTTAGAAAGTTCTTAGATACATACATGTATACGTACATGCATGCATGCATACTTACATACATACATACATACTAATAAAAAAAACTTTGTCGAGACAATGAACAAAGAGCGCAACAGATTCAAATAGTCGAGAGAGAAGTTTCCACGCTTAAGTGTTGCAAAGATAAAAGAAGGCGTGGTATTAGCTGTACCGTTTCTTAGGTATTTGAAGACTTGGTACCGGGCGCTGATTACGTCCACTCGACGAAACTCTCTTGTCGCACCTGTATGCGATTTTGACAATAACAATTTTAAAGAATAAAACGGCGCAGAGGAAATGAAAGTCTAAAGGCTACAGTGACCCATAACACTTGAGCACACATGGAAGACATTGTTTAGGAATTGAAGCCCACTTACATTGGCACTTACATTATTCAATCCATAGAGGCCAAGTAGGGCCTACGCCTGCTATGGTCCCTTCCATCTGAGTTTAGGAAGGAGGGGCATGGCTGGATTAACCCTATAAAAAATCCACTCTTGCGCACCTGCTGCTCCTTGTACTTTCCACTTGCTTTGTAGACGTGTAGTTTCTGTTTAACGACGCTGTGTCATAACAAAGATGACTAGCGTCTACCTCCTCCTTTATCTAGGCTTGGTACTGGCACCACCTGAAAACGGCAGTGGCAGAGTTGCTTTGTAGACTTAGACACACTGGAGTATTCATAGCCCGCGTGTCCCCCCGGATCCGCCCTTCCCTACTTGTCGTAAATCGAGCAAGAATACTAAACAGACGGCAGGACCCATATAGGACCTACTGAGCAGTGTGCTCTAAAATGGTAAAATGGCTGCCATGTTCCTTAAAAGTATGCCGTAAACTCTTACTGACCCAAGCAGTAATCTCGTGTATCTATCCAAATCTCGTCTCATGCAGGCCTATAAAGTAGGCCTATAGCAAAATGTGGAGAAAAACAATTACAACTTTTTTCCTAGAGTTCTACACAATTGAATCCAAACCCATCCACCCATCCATCCATCCATCCATCCATTATATAAGCTGTATGCATACATATATACTGTACAAGTACTCATACATACATACATACATACATACATACATACATACATACATACATACATACATACATACATACATACATACATACATACATACATACATACATACATACATACATACATACATACATACATACATACATACATACATACATACATACATACATACATACATACATACATACATACATACATACATACATACATACATACATACATACATACATACATACATACATACATACATACATACATACATACATACATACATACATAAAGACATACATACATACATACATACATACATACATACATACATACATACATACATACATACATACATACATACATACATACATACATACATACATACATACATACATACATACATGCATGCATGCATTCATGCATGCATGCATGCATGCATACATACATTTATGCATACTTGCATACGTGCATGAATGCATACATACATACATACACACATGATTTGATAGGGATCTCTGCATTGGATCACGTGCAGTTAATGCTTCTTCTATTAATGCAGCATGCTCCTCTGATCGGAAGAACTCTGTCGAATCCGATTGCAGGCACAACGCAAAGCAAATCGGTTTCCTATCGGAAGAGAATGACTTCTGAAACTGATCTTGAACTCAGCCAAGATGGCAGCAATCGCAGATGGAACGAGAGGCCAGGTAATCGTAATCGTAATTCCGAAATTTCTACAGCGCCCAACGAAAGCCAGGTCGCGGGGACCAGCTTATTCACAAGCGCTGAGCATATAGCATCATCTGCAGGCATCTGTTCAGGTCAGTGGGACCAGAAGCACCACTGACTGGAATAACATAAGGTTGACTTCTTTTTTGCTCTTAACTCATTATATTTTAATGGAGTGAAAAAGAATTTGGAGGTATTTTGTAGCGCAAAAAGGAAAGTGCTTTTGGTCTTCAATAAGTTTAACAGGTTAAGTTTGTTTTTTCCAGGCGGTTCAGCTCGGTCGACCGTGTCAATTTTAACGAAAAATAATTTTGAACCAAACGTGCACAGAAAAAGCAACAACAGAATTCAAAATGGTGGTCAGAAGGTAACTTAGAATCACGTGAATGTTTAGTTACGGCAATAGTAATAGCGACAGACGAAAGAATTAGCCGTCAAATGTTAATGTAAACGTACAGGATTTTCTAGAGCGACCCTATGGCCTCGACCTTGACCATTTTTCAATGAATTTATTCTTCACCCCGGTGCCTGTTTGAATGGGCGCCATCTAAGGTTCCCGTGTACGGAGTACGGACCGTGCTAGCCCGAGATTAAAATTTCTGAAATATAGCCACGAAAGACATAGGAAGAAGATCAGGGTGAGAGGGTGGTGGTGGTTGTGCAGGTGGTGGTGGTGGCATTGGCTGGTGGTGGTGCAGGTGAAGGTGGTGAAAGTGGTGGGGTGGTGTTCATAATGTGTCAACAATTTGTTGTAGTTTGAGTTATTTGCCTTTTAGTTTAAAACTATGCCCACATCAATAAAACTTAGCCATTTGTTAGATGTGCTTGAAATGTATAATACAAATATTCAGATGCAATATCCTGACTGTTATGAAGTATTTATAAAACTCTTTTTTAAGTTTTGCAGAAATACATTAAATGCATTAATGTGAAGAATTTAAAAAATTAATTCTTTGTAAATGTTTATGCTTAACACTTAAAGGTAGCACTGAGTGGAGAAGATGAGCAAGACACTGATGCAGCTAGTGAACTTTCCGACACACTCTCCATTTTTTCCATTAATGGATCCACGGTATAATAATTCTGAACACTTATATTTGTTTGATAAAGCTATCTGCACTAGAATAGGAATTCCTCTGTTAACAGAGGAATAGCAGTCCCTGTTGCTTATGAATGTAGACATCCTACTGAGGTTATTCTGCATTTCTGATAAAGTCTTCTAAATGGACCCATTACATACAACAGCTATCAGCTCTTCACAAAACAAGATGAGTGTAGATCTACACTTCTACTATTATCTCATCTACACTTATCTTGCTTTGTGAAGAACTAGTTCCTAATAAATTTGTTTAAGGTTATAGAAATGGTAAAGACCTGCTGTCGATAGGCAGTGATTCCACAGACAAGCTTGTGGCAGAGCTGACAGCTGTTGTATGTAAGGGATCCATTTAAAAGACCCTAATTAGAAATGCAGCATAACCTCAGTAGGATGTCTACATTCATAAGCAATTGGGATTGCTATTTAGCAAGAAGTAAACTTGATAGGGAGAGAGACAAATTAACTTCGATGAGGAATTAAATAAGAGACTTAGATAGCTGGTGACTAATAGCAAAACTAGCATAAAATGAACTTGTGACCTGTGAACATATTAAAACTGACCGTGATTTTGCTACATCTTCATTTATAGTACTGCTGTAATCCATAAAGAATTAATAAGCTATATGCTATTCTGTAGTTGATGGTGGATGTACTCAATAACCTGACGAGTTCTACTGCCAGTGTCCGGAAAGATGGACTCAGTGACCTTCAGTATTTACTACGCTCAGGTGCCCTGCTCAGGTGATTGCACTTTTCTTTGATTTCTGACTGACCAAAGTGGTCTTGACTGTATTACACTACTCTGCAGAACTTGGCACAGTGTTAAGATTCTGTGGAATTAGACATCATTGATTTAGCCACTGAATGGAAGAATTCTATAACTCTAGATTTTACTTGTTGCTGAACTCATATGATAAGAAATTGGCTTCCTGTGAAGTTATCTAGTTTCTGCATGTAAAATCCCCTCTTCCGGCTGTGAAAAAGCCCTAAAGTTGTCTAGTTGTGAAATTATAAATCATTGGCTTTGAACTTTGTTGCAAAAAATTTCTTACGATTACTATTTTCTGTTGAAGTCTTATTTTTCTGATTTCTCTGGATTTTTTGCATTTAAAAAGATTATCCTGCATTTCTTTACAACCACAGCAAGAAAGATGTGAAACGTTTGACAGAGATTTTCACTCGAATGTTTCATGATCCGCAAGCCAAAGTCTTCAGTTTATTTATGGAGGTCCTAGTGGACTTGATAAACTTTCTTGCAGAAGACCTTGAAGAATGGATTCCCATCTGCCTCAGTCGGCTTCTGATCAAAGTCGGTGCTGACCTTCTTGGCTCAGTCCACATCAAGGTTCAGCGTGCTTTGGAAACAATCAGGTAGGTAATTAGGTTGTTTGGCCATTGTTCAATTTGACCACTTCAAGATGCTGTTTTTATAAAACTGGAGAACAGACATGAAGTACAATACATGAGAAAATAATATGAATTCTTTTCTTCTTTAAATTTTATTCAAACTGAGAAATTTAATTTTATTTGGTGTGTTTCTTCTTTGCTTTTATTTATGAAAACTGTCCCTAGTAGCTGAGAGTAAGTGAAATCATTTGGATTTTACTCTTCTGCAATTCCTAGTGTAACTTTTAGAAGTTTATTGTATGTTCATATTTAGCCTAAGGTCCACATGTAAGGAGAGGATTGTACACACATTGCCCTCTTTTGGCTGAAATGAGTAGTATGTTAACTGATTTAATTTTCACTTTGTTGAAACAGGAAGCAGTAAATGAATTAACTGATTACACTGTAATCAAATAATTCCTAATTTTTTTCTGCACAGGAATACATTTTCCTTTGATCTGCAGATGTCTGCTTTGACAAGATTCATTTCAGAACCTTCACAGATAAGCAATCCAAAGGTACATCTGTAGTCCTTTTTCAGTTAGTCTGTGATATATGCCAATAATGTTTTAATGTTACAAAATGATGCATGTATAATAGCTATTATTTATTAATCCCTTGTCATCTGTCTGTTTAAAATATGAAATAAAATGAACAATAATGGATTTGAATGGTCATAATAATGATAATGTATGTACATATGTATCTGAGCATTTATATAGCACCTTTTAAGAACCTATCATAGGCAAAATTCTAGAAGGCTTTAATGCAATTTCATTTATGCATGTGTTTATATGGCTTTGTAGTAATGTACCAGTGTCTGTGGTATAAATAGGAATCTGTTATCTTACTTTATGGACTTAATATGTCTGTATGTGCATGTGTGTGAATGGCCACGTGTATGGCTTTCTGTTGACAGGTGAAGGAGGCTATCCTGAGTCATCTTCATGACTTGATTCTCTCAATGAGTCCTACTGACTTCAGTTCTGATGATGATCATCAGTTACTCTGGACTCAGCTCATCAACTGGTCAATGGAGTCAAAGCCTTCTTACTTAGTAAAGGTCAGTGTTGATCTCAAAGAACAAGAAAAGAAAACTTACACAAACTGTGTAATCAGTCTTTTCTCCGTAATGCTTAACTGTGACAAAAATAATGATGTTTGATAAGACATCTTTGTCATATACATTTGATTTAATAATTATTTACTGGTAGTTTCTGCTGTAGAGATTTTAATAAAAATACAAGATGACATCGTCATTGCTGTTTAACCGTAATGTGATGGCAAAATTGCTAAAAGGTTTGCCTTTGTCTCTGTGCCAATTCCAAACACCACCCACTGTAGCCTTCAACTGTCTGCCTGCCTGACTCTTGGATCTTGACCTGGAACCAAACCTTTCTTGCCTTTCGGCTTTGTTTTGACTAAGCGCCAGTAAATAAGCTGATCCTGCGACTTGGTATTTGTTGCACTATAGAAATCTCGAGTTTACACTTACGATTACGATGTGCCTGGGGTTCAAATGGCAGTTCATTATGTGAAATTGACGATTTGTTGTCAAGCCAAGTAACGCCTTAGAACAGGGTGGGTAGCTGTGGATTGCTCTTGTCATTTGTACGCTTAAGCTGAACGATGCATTAACTTCTCACATTGGCAATAAGCTTGTCTTGTGTGAGAAATTTCATGGATTTAAATTGTAGGGTACATGACGTAACCCCGGCACCAAACCTCTGAGAACTAACGTTGATTGAAGCAATTTACTTTTTTGTGATTGGGACAAAAATACATGAATGAATATATATTTTATAAATTAAAATAATTCATGTATTGCTTTTTCAGTCTGCACAGAAATTAATCATTGCTGTGTTCAATCTGAACCCGCCTATGTTTTCTCTGGTGCTTATGAAACAGCCAAAGCCATCTCAGGTACAGTCTCTTAAATTACGGTACATATATATATATATATATATATATATTAATTTTGACTGCATACTAGTTAGTCTAGTGGTATATAGCATATAGCTCCACTAAGGTTCAAATGAATATATGAATGAAATGATTTTGTGATAGATTTGATAGGTCAGAGGGATTAATTTCAGCCTGAAGGAAAAGAAGATAGGTCAGAGAGCTGTATTAAATTTTAGTGGAAAGTGTGGCAATGTGAGGACTGAAGAGACTTAAACCTGGTTTATAATTCTAATCGAACTTTGTAGTGTGTCAGGAGAAGTGGAGGTGTCTTGATCCCCAGATTTCCCAATGATCTTGTGTGTCGTGTAAATTAACAAAATGGCATAATGGTGGTTCTTAAGTAATTCAGAAGAGTTTTGCATCATTAGTTATAATTATAAAAGATTTGTTGTTTTTTTATTGAACCCTATAATGACCTCATAATAATGATATTGTAATTGTAATCTGACATTTATAAAGCGCCACTTCAAGAATAGACTCATCAGAAGCGCTCCCAACCCGAACTAGTGAGACCACTGGCAAATAATACAGACTTCAGGCGCTTGCGAAACTGCGGAAGAGACAAACTGAGGAATACTAGCTGGAGCTCTCGGGAAAGGCGATTCCAGCTATTGGGTCCAACATAGGCAAAGCTTCTAGACTGAGCTGTAGCAGTGCGCATACGAGGGACAGTCAGAAGTCCAAGGGAGGCCGACCAGAGAGTGCTACGGCCTGGAACCAAGGAGACCGAAATGCAGAAGTCCCTAAGATATGATGGAGCAGAGCCAACGAGACAATTACGCATAAACGTATATATAAAATACTCTGCCATGGGTTAAAAAAACATACCTGAAACGACAAAATTCCTGCTTAATGGAGTTGTCTATGGTATCATACAACTATACAGTGATGAATCAATAACTTAGCATAAGCTGCTTGGACAATATATAACATTTAAAACATTTTAGAGCCAACAGAAAATGCAATGAACGCACTGATTCAGAAAGGAAGAAAACAAACTTAACTAATTGATACTGTGTTTAAATAGGTGCAAATGTGTTTTTAAATAAGTGTAGACTAGCAAGAAAATAACTTATTGTTTTTCAAGGTTATTTTTCTTATTTTAAATAATTTTTCAGGATTTTGTACGTAAAATCTTGCACAATCACTTACGAATGGCATCTAACAGTATAGAAGAGGACGATGAAACGCAATGCGACACAGGTTCAACACAAGAGAGGTACGTACAAATGACTAAGTTACTGACACCTTGGTAAACTCAGCATCAGACACATTTTTGTTTTGGTTTAAGTATTCCTTTTTATGACTATTCGTATTGCCATCTAGTGAAACGTGCATAAGTTATTGTAACTTCCATTGCAGGACAGTGATGTGAATGTTCACAAATTCATCTGTATGTGATTATTAAACAGCACAACTTGCAAAGACAGCATATAACTCAAAAAAAACATATGGATGAAACGAGTTTCCAGTGGTTTTGTGATGTATTTATAATACGATGTATTAAGCGCTTGAATAGAAATATACAAATATTACATCAAAATATGAAAGTCCCAAATCCAGAAACGCAAACATTGAAATGTTAAAAACAGGCACAGAGGAATCAAAACGTCAGAAACGTTAATGCAGGTCAGAAATTCATAAACATATTGAAGAAAATCAAAAACATGTATCAAGAACACATGGCTGACTTTTAAATATCTATGTTGAACAAACCTAAAATGTTAAACCAAGGTCAGAAATGTGCATTGAAATAAGATGAATTAAATTACATATAAAACTTCAAGCAATTTTTTGAGAGACATTTTATAAATGCAGAAACACATGCTTTGACATGCCAGAAAATTACCAAAGCTTGAGTGGAAATAATGGAAATACAGAAAATAATGAATTAATGACTGACTGACTGAATCATCAACTCAGAGTAACTGAATGACAAACCGTCTGTGCGATTAGCTGGCTGGTTAGCTTACTTGCTGACTTAGTTACTCTATTACTAAATAAGTGAATGATGACTGAGTAATGAATGACTAATGAAATGAATGTTGATGAAAGAACCCACTGCAGTTCCAAGCCTGGATAAAGGAGGAGGACATGCTAGCGAGCTTTGTTATCATGACACAGCATTGTTAAACGGAAACTACTATTACTACTTCCTGTCATAGTCATCATTGACTAAATCTCATGCCGTCTGTTTGCTTAGAAGATTGAAGGATTTGGCTCTTGCTTATTTGAGCTAAAGTGCTGGACTTTGTGTTTGATTGTTTAAAATGTAGTAGGGTGAAGTTTGAGAGTCATAGCATGGCATCACATCTAAATTCTGTGGGGCGACTCAGTCAGAGGCATCGAATGAGAGCAAGCCAACAGTTAGTCTACAACCCTCCAAGCTCACATAAGGGGTCAGTTGAGGTTAATGACCCTAAAACCCGGCAGAAGTCCAGAAATATGTACGATGTGAGTGACAACACCTGCACACAGGAGACGGGTCTGAGCAGACGACGTGAACCAAAGAGCAATGACTTGGAGAAGCAACAACTTCAAATAAACCGGATGTCTGAGGACAGTGGAATCTATTTTGGGTCTGACGAGGCAAAGGACGAATTCACTCTGGACTTCAAGAACGAGTCTGTTTTCAGCCTTGAAGACAAGGAACCCAACTACTATGATGTAAATCAAAATGCAATCATCAGTCTGGTAAGTTTCTTTCCGTAATTCAGACACTTTTACTGTACAACATGAGCTATTTAAACAAATACGTCATCATTATGAAGATTATAGAAAAGAGCAGAAAAATTATTTTGCAAATTTATTGAAATATCATAATTATAAACTGCATTTCTATTTCACCCAAAATGCTGTGTTTGTGGTATCCAGCACAGTCAAAGATGCATATTTATTTGCTATTGTCGTGGTGGGATATGTTTGTTTACATACAATATATTTACAAATTAAGTAGCAGTTGATGATGCAGAGGTAATTATCTATAATTAATTTAACAGTAGTACTTTATTTTTCAGTTCACCTTTAATTTCTTAGCAATGAAATGTTAAAAAAATGTAAATGTATAGATTTTATATAGCAACCGTATGGCCTCGACCCTGTTCATTTTGCAATGTATTTGAAGTGTATGGGCAGATTAATGAGCAGGATTTACAGAAATTTATTCAAAGAAAATCTTTGCAGTTCTATGATGCATAGAGGTTTTTATTCATGGACCTTTTGCCATGATTTAGGTGATTAATGGTAAAGAACAGCTGGATGAAAATAACTGGTGGAATGAAACATCTGGGAAGCTACTTGTTGCAGGTAAGTTGCTTTTAGTAAAATTCTTCCATCGAGGGTTAGCTTTTGCTGTTGAGTTCAGATAAATATGTTTTTATTGCTCATGTTATTGTTTTGTTGAATAAAGCAGTATTAAATTGCATAGAAAATTATTTAATGATTTATTAATACCACTTTGCAGGGTGGCATGAGTGTGAGGTGAACTGCTGCCTGTATAAACCTCTCTCCAAATTCTGTGACTCAATTGCTATATATATTATCTGTCATGTTTACATCAAATTCTGTCATTATTTAGATAACATTAAACTATATTGTGATAAATTTGCTGTGATTATTGTGATAATTTATCAACTTTGCTGTGTTCATCACTGCATACAATACTTACACGTATTTAGATAAAATTTTGATTTATGAATAATGCATTACAAATCTAATATATTAAAATTATATAAAACAAGACAAGAAATATAAATAAATGTGCTGGGTATCATATAATATTAGGCAACAAAATGGTCATCATGGGTGTGTTAGGAACTCAAATTTCTTATCCTTAGCTTTTGTGTGATTTGGCTACAGGCCTTCTTGTTCACCAATTACCAGTTTTCTGTTTTCATTTATTATGGTGGAATGCAGAGTTCACTTGAAGGTTGACCAGCAACAGAAATTTAAATTACCTTTTAGTCCTAAAGGAGAATGCTGATCAGATTTTACTGTTTAATGAATAGCTGAAAATACTGACATACTGACTTCTGCATGCTGAATTAAGTCTGTTCTGCTTGTTTCTAGGGAAAGTTAACCCGTGGTTGGATGTTGTGGAAACATTTTCTGATATCGGTGCAAGGTAGATGTCATTTTATTAAATGAAAATTTCATGTATCATTTTGTAAGCTGTCAAAAAGGTTTTAAAGTTTCACTTCAATTTTTTTACCATCTGTGTGATGTATAATAATTTGATTTTAATCAGAAAAGAGCAATGGAACCTTTAGAACTTTTGATAGGACAAGTTTTACAGTGTGCAAAGTTTAAGATGATGATGGATGCCTGCACTGGTTCCTGTTATTTTGTTCTGTTTTTTCAGTCTTTCTACAAAGCTCCTTTGATAGCACTTACTTATTGTAACACAAGTTTGCTAAGCATATCATTCAGCATTCAGCATTTTACTTAACATAGAATGTCTAATTTTATAATTTGTAGTGAAGAGAGAAGAAAGCAAGCTATGAAACAACTGATACGTACTTTACCAGACAAGTATGAAGAAATTGCTGAAAGTAGTCTCAAGACGATGCTTGGTGTTCTACTCCTGACATCTGGAGGCACTGATGTAAGTTTAAACTAGAAAAGCATCTAAACAACAAGTACTTACCTATTATACATAGTGATGACAGTGAAGATTTTGGTGATGTGATTCTCTTATAAAAAGTTTTTTCCAACTCTCCTAAACTTTATTGAGATCCAGTACTTTAAGACGCATGACATCATTGAGAGCCGAGCTGCTCAGTTACTGATTTCTTCGATTAGGAGATGATGAGCTCTCAAGAAAAGAATATTTGTAATTTGCAATAAAGCTGGGTACTGAGACTGGGGCTAGTATGGTTAAAATGTGTGATGAAAGTGAGGAGAGATTTGGTAAGGGGAACATTAGGTAATTGAAAATGTACTGGAGTACCTTAATCAAATGCAAGTTGTAGTAGCCCAGTTAAGTTGATGCATGTTTTCTTCTATTGTTTAAGCTGATACATTATTTTCTTTAAAATTTAATGTAATGCATTGTTTTGTTTTAATATTTAAATTCATTGTAATTAGATGAAACAATGCAACAAAACCTAAGAGAAATTGCTTATTCAGTCAATGACTCATAATCCAATTTCCAAGTTTGGAAGTATGGAAAGAATAACATTTTTTATATTTTTGTATTGATCGGATTATATGTTTACATATTAGTCAACAATGGTTTGTAATGTGGAATTCGCTTATTCACAATTTTCCAGGAGGTCTCAGAGCTTGCAGAGGAGTGCATTTCACTTCTGTTGAAAACTCAGACCATTATGAAGAGGATTGAGATTCTGAAGGATGTTGTAGACAAGTCAGACTTTCCAATCAACCTTGCGGCTCTTAAGCTCCAGTACAGTGAACTCCAGTCCCTTGATTTGAACGACATTCGTCAAATTTTATCCAAAGTTGTTCCAAGCCTAATAAGGGTAGGTTCGCATATGGTTACAAGATATATTAGCAATGCAAACAAAGTTTATGTATTAAGTATGGTGGCCTGGAAATGCAATATAAAATTGTGCAATTTTTTAAAATAATGAACTCTGGGTTTTCTAATACATGAATCTTAATATCTGGGCTCAAAATTAATTATCTTAGGCCTACCTGGTTTCTGAAGGCTACTTGACTGTTATTTTCTTTATATTGCAGAAATATGAATGTCTTGTGTCCTTAATACTGAATGTCACATCCAGTGTATGACTTTTCAGAATTAGTTCAGCAGCATGATTGTTTGGGATCTTTGAAATCAACACATATATTGTCAAATGTAAGAGGTCCCATTAGTGGGATCACCATGTTTTGCAGGCATTTTATTTATAGAGTTATTGTCCATCTTTAGCATTACTCTAGGCAGGCCTGGATTAATGGTTATTGGTACCCCTTGGCACAAGGTACTATGTGGCCCTCCCCTCTGCAAAGCTGCTGCCCAAAGGGGGAGGGATCTGAGCTCATCAGGTAAGGTATGAGGCCAAGCCCTAGCTGCCAACTCTTTTCCATGAACTTGCATGCTAATCTGAGCGTTTTGGAGGCCACCTTGATTAAGATTTATGTGTTGGATATCAGTTATGTCAGTTCGTGGTAATTGTAATCACAGAGTCCAGTTATGTGCCCCACAGTTATTTATCTTCCAAATTTAGAAGTCTGCTGTTCAGCTTCCATTGTACTCAGAGAGCTAGCAATAAAGTGCTGTGCAAAAATTTTAGGTGCCATGGGTTGGGGGGATAATTGATACTGCAGGGTTCCAAGGCAGCTGCCTAGTTTCCCTGTTGGGTAGTCTGGGCCTGACTATGGGCCAGAGACCATGGTTGCCATTTGAGAGAACATTCAAAAAGTTTTCTTCAATTAGTGTGGTGTGTCTTTGTGTGTTCATTAGATGACAAATGCAATCTCTCTTGACTTACTTCGCATTCTAACCATTCATTAAAATCATGCAATGCTTTTAACACTACTTATTGAGAGGAATATGTGGTCACACTATACAAATTATATGTTACAATGCATTATGATACAGTTGAACTGAAGGAACCTCTGCTGTATGTTGTTTGCCTAGGCCTATGAAAACAATGAGAGCAGAGTTAGAAAGGCCAGTCTGCTGAGTTTAGTCCACCTCCACAAAGTCATTGGAGACGATCTTTGGCAGCATATCAGCAAGATTAACGAGAATAAAGTATGTAATCGAAATTAAACCATCAACCTTCGTGCCACCTGTAGCATGACTTAACTCTTTCCCAGCCAACATACCAGCATTTGGCCAACATTTGCCCCAATGTCACAAAAACCACAAATGCTGACCCTATGTTCGCCCTATGTCGAATGCTATATCGGCATAATGGAGGGTGTACGAAGTATGATCCGCATATACATTTCTTACTAATGGCACAAATATGCTGGGACACTGTATTTTACATATGTTGATGCTTACATATTTTATTATTTTGCAGTTCTGTTCAGTACTTCATTTTAGTTTTCTAAGTATATACATTATAAATACCGAAAATAATAAAATATGTAAGCATCACGTTACATTCACGGAGCCAAAAATGTTGGGCCAATGCCAGATGTCACCCAGCATGCCAACATTGGACCAATGTGTGTGCAATGTCACAAAAACCACAATTATTGACATTGGATATACATTGGCCCAATGTTTGTATGCTGCCAGCATAAGAATAATAATAAGAACTATATGTGGAAAATATGTTGTACACCCCGCAATACGCTGATATTGCATTTGACATGCGAACGTAGGGCCAACGATTGTGGTTTTCATGACCACAACTGTTGGCCCTACGTATGTATAAAACTATAGCACTGCGTGATTCAAGATTACCCATGACTTAAGCCAAGTTTCAAATAAGCTGTGGGCGATGTACGATGGAAAACCATTTGCTTATAGTTGGGCCAACATTGATCCAGTGTTATAAATGAATTGGTTAATGGAGCGGGCTGACATTGGTGATCCGTTGTAAATTGGAGGATGAAACCACATGGGGACAATGTTGTTGGCCAAATGTTGGATCACATTTAAAATAGGCTGTGGGCTGTTGTCGGATGTGCAACACAACCATTTACCGATAGTAACCATGACATCGGGCCAACATTGATGCAATGTGGGTGTGCTGGCTGGGTTGTAGTCTAGTAGCTGTAATGCAATTACGTCGGATTGAATTCAGTTGTTTTTACGTACACAGTAGTTTATGATGAGTATTTTTTATGTTTCCTCACAAAACAAATTATGTTCATCTTCAGACACTATGTCATGCAGTATATTATTTCTTGCAGAAAAATCTGCTGACGATGTATTTCCGAAGGGCGTCTCCTCATAAATTTACCTCAATATCAAGCAACTGAGACTCATCTGTAAAGTGACTTCCAGGACGTTTGTATACATGTAAATGAAACCATGAATCAAATACTCGATCACTGTATGAATGCAGACTTTCTGATTTCGAGTGCAATATATTACATAAACTTCTTAGTCGAGCTAACTTACCTTGAAAGACTGCAGACAGTTCTGTTTGGAGGGAAATTTGTAGCAATTGGTGGGACATAAGATTAAGATTTAATATTACTGATATCATGATGACTTCTGTGAATAGTATATTATGTGTTTATCAGCAAGTACAACACAGAATATAGTAAATCTACTGACCACATTATATTATAAGCAGATACAGTATCAAATTCATAATACATTTACAACAGTTTGGAGGCCATTTCCATCTTGTGCGCCACTGAATTTCGTAATGGGGCATTATCAGACTTCAGTTGTATTGGATTGTAATGAAGTCTGATAATGCCCCATTACGAAATTCAGTGGCGCACAAGATGGAAATGGCCTCCAAACTGTTGTAAATGTATTATGAATTTGATACTGTATCTGCTTATAACATAATGTGGTCAGTAGATTTACTATATTCTTTTAAAATGCACATCAAGTCTTGGGTTGAGCTGAAAAATTATTAGCAAAAATATTGTTGTAATTTTATTACCTATTCTATATTATTACTATTATTATTATTATTATTATTATTATTTTATTGCTGTAATTCACCTCTCTTGAACAGGTCAGCTTTTTGTTACTGTATTGAGAAACCACATAGATCTAAAGAGTATATTTTAAGGCTGTTTTTCATAATGCAAGAAAGTCAGTTTGTATAAACAGCAGGTGAATTGGCCCTTGCTAATGGAAACGGACCGAAACTAGTCCTAGACTAGACCCAGTATCACTTGTAACCGTTAAACTTTCCAAGAATATTGGACAGTCAACTCACAACTGTAACTGATCTGACCAACGAGAACCAATTGTTTTACTGCAATCAAGTTAAATCAGCTCAGTTGTTAAAGCAGATAATATTAGTTGCAACGACCAAATGATGTTATCTTCATAGAAGACAACTTGTCTATGTGTTGCTTCGATTACTCTGTCCCCGTTGTTTCATGATGTTTCTGATGCATAAATTACCTCTATTTGGTAAACATCTTCATTTTATGTTTGATGCAAGAGCAAGTTAAGTGATGGTCCTCTTCCAAGTCAACTTAAAGATGCTATCATAACTATGCTGATCAGTTTACAGAGATTGTTGGGCAATATTTACTTCTAAAGTACCTTGTATAAAGTGGCTAAGAGTCAGCATGAAAAACAAAGCATGCTCCGGACTTGAAAATGATAGATTATGCAGCAGGATTAAGAAATTAAGTAGGTCGCATGTTCAAATTTAAAACTGTTTTATAGCACAAGGAATGCATTTACAAATATCAATATGGGGTAATCCATGAAGGACGTCTGCAATAAACGACCTACTCTGGACTGCTTCCTCCCCTTGTCCCCATTCGACATTACCCTACCCATCCCCTTTGTGTACGTATGCACTCAACAGACTACTAAAGCTCAGATTAGGCTACCCTGAAGTTCTTGCAGAGCTAACGGCAGGGTCAGCTACTTTGATACTACTGTATTCAGCAAAAGGACCCTAACTAGAGCCAATGCATTAGACTTTATGCCGTCAGACTGTAGTTGGTGTTTAAGGCACAGGCAATAACTGCATATATAAAATTGGGCATAATCCCCTCCACTTGTCCACTTTTGGGTGACCCATCTCTCCCCCTGTACAAGCATCCTTGTCCTTCATGAATGACCCTTATGTTAATAGACAAGTTTCTAAGAAGGAACAGCACGTGAATACGTAAGATTATTTAATAGTTGCACCGAGCTTTTTACACTTTCATATCATACTGCTTAGTTGTACAAGCATCACTTGACCTGTAACTTACTTGTGTTAAAGCACGAACCGCTGAAGTTCTTTTGTAAAGTGAATCTCGTAGTTTTAGAATTTCCTTACCTCTTTTAGCTCACACTGTACAGCTGTGTCCGTTCTACTGACTAAACACCATATGTTACACTTTTCAGATCTGTCAGATAGCCATGCATAGACCTGAAAGTGCTACGTAAATGCTTAGATACATACACATGTACAGAGGTTGCCATAAGAAATGATATAGCCTATTGTCTTTCATAATATATTATTCTATTATTAAAAATAGGCCAGCTTAGAGGTGTTGATGTGTGTACATACTGTCTTATTAATAATTGTTCTGTGCTGTAAATAATAAACTTTTCTGTTAATAATACAGATAATTTCACAATTAATGCTTCTGTTCTACTTGTATCATTGGCAGTTTCATTTGTCAGGTTCTTGTCATCAAGTAAAGTTCACGAGACATTTTCTGTAATTTTTATTTACAAAGCATAAACACTAATAACATAAGCAAGTTTTAAACTTTTAAACTGCACAGAACTGGTGAAATAATAATAATTATAACTTCAGATTTGTCAAACCAAGTTCCTTGCTCAAAAACATATTTACATTACATCATGTATTTTTGAAACACTTAAAGCCATACAGTTTTAAACTTTCTTAAAACACACTAGTTTAGGTCAGTCAGATAGCCATGCGTGCAGCGCTTTGCAAGGTACACAAAAGGCGCTATATTAAGTGTCTCGATACATGCATGAAGTATCTACTCTGCAATGCATGGATTTAACTCCCATCTGTATCCTACTGATATGTAACTGAAATTAACCCATAATTAATTAACGACGTCTGCAACATTTATACAGTCCACTGAAATCCACTGCTATCCACATGAAAGTTAGGGACAGTAACAAAATCAGTAATCTATTACAGCTACGTGTATTGCCATTTGCTCTTTCAACAAGAAAAATATAATGCTTAGTTTACTATCTTAAAACAAATTACCCTTAAAATGACAAACAATTTGTCAACTTCCTACACAAGACATACATTCACAGTAATTAATATATGACAGTCAAAAACAAAACCACAATAATATGACATCTGTTTGCATAGCTTCTCATTCAGTGAAATGGATTCTGCAGTCTGGAAACGGTGGGACTAAAAGTATACAGGATAATTATTCTTCTGACAAGCTGTCAAAGTATTTTAATCACAAGAGACAGTAAAAATTAAGTGTACATACTGAAGTCAATCTATTATGACCACACAAGTTTTTTCAACACAAAACGTGTTACTGTGACTGTCCTCATACATTTCAACCATCCAGGCGACATGTGACAGATGTTTAGGGCAAAGTAGTTTGCTGATGAAAAAACATCTTAAAATATTCAACCTGATAAGAAAAGTTTAATGCCACTAATATGACGGTACTACTCATCTATTTTCCAGTAATACCGGTGCATAAGTCTTTTGTCAAACTTCACTGCAAATATAAACTGATTAATTATCAGTTGACTCCAAAAATAACAATCAGCATCAAACGTTTGCCCACAAAACAACCATTAACTTTCATTATATATCCTAAATGATTTCAGAATGAACAACCATACTCATTATTCAAACTAAAAATAAAATTTTTTAAATTATCAGAAATGAAAATCAATATCACTCAGTAACACATCTATACGAAGCATAATGTAAATAGGACATACTGGGTTTAGTACGAGAATAGAGAACACTGACTAGCACCATAAGGAACAGAAAATGAACTGGATTGGACTTGTACTTTATAGCAACGCACTATTTGAAACATAAGAAAGAGAAGAAAGGAAGGTTATGCTGACAAATGCAATGCTGGACTTGGTAATGAACAAAGGAGCCACTTAAGACAAAGAGAACCACAGGAAAAGCACAGAACAGGTACAAAGCACATCATTGGATTCCAGGACACATCTGGGGTCCGAGCACCTAAGGCCAAGACTCACTCACTGGACCTGAAATAATAGATTACATGCGACAGGGTCATTGGGGTATATCAACCCCAAAAATAAAATCTGGGATTCAACATTTAACTAAAGAATAATTATAAACTTTTCTTTACATCATACAATCAGTATGCATCAACAGATCCCAAAATGGTTATTAATACTGACTGCTTGGCCTACAAATTAACCACAACATCCAGTAAATACTTTTTGTGAGAATCGTTATTACTCAGTTGACGTGAGAAAGAATAAAATACATCCACTTCAGCATGTTACCACATATAACGGCCTCTAAATCGTTTAGAATTGGCAACTGTGACTGAAGGGTAACTTTAAAGTTTATCAATATGGACATTACCTCATTATTAATTAGTATAGCTCAATAAAAAGACTTTCTTAAACACTCCATGAGTGATGCAAAACATGATTTGTATTAGAAAACAAGATGTATTAGAAACAATCAACAAGGAACCGTATCACACTTTGCAGGCAACTTAACACTGGCTCAGGCAGTTAACCGAAATCCCACTTACTTCATACACCATTCTTTTACACAAATCCACCTAAAAAAACTTATCCACACATACTTCTGTACTTGTTTTCTTCCACCAACTGAGCCAGCAGAGAAGTCATGTCATTGACTGCCATGTTTGATGATGTCAGGTATGACGACTGTGCTATGGACGACTTGTCTTCTGCTCGTGGGGTAGTCATGCGTGAAACGGTTGATGAAGTCGAACAGTTTGTCATCATCGTTGGACTTGACATGACATTCTCAAGTGATATAGAACCAAGGTTGTCGAGAAGACAGTCTCCCATTGAGTTGATGGCCTCATTCAGATGGTCAATATCTTCATTTGGTGCACAGATAACTCCAACATCTGTACTGCTTGAGACCTGCTGTGGTTTAAAAAAAGCAAATTTGGCTCTGATTCAAGTTTTTGATGCCTGGCACGTTAATCTCTAAAAATTCTCTCTTAATATTCAATATTCAAATATTATTCCTTGGAGTCATAGCATGAAAAGGCTGAAACTGGCTTGGTTATTGTTCACGAATAATGCTAAAAGACTTTGAAAACATTTTTCCAAATTATTCTTTCCTTCTATTGATGAAATGAAATGAAACTTCATTGATTCCAAAAAGAACAAAGAAAAGAACAAATACATTGACCATTGTATAGATTGTTGGGATACAAATGGTAGACCCAAAAGGGACCTAAGTCCCGCTAAATTAGGGCCGCCTATTACAGAACGATCCTGGGCTTCTTTCCAATTCATATAGGCCTACTGTTTCTTCACTGACCTTATGTTCAGTGCAGAAATGGGACAGAAAGCACTGGAGTTTTTGGATACATGTAAGAAATGAATGCAAATATGAAACCTGCTACATGAATAAATAGGTCAAAAGAAGGTCAACAAAAGATCAGCACAACTAAGACCGGTCATACCAAGATGAAAAAGGTCTTAAAAAGGACGTAAAAGGTTGGTTTACCTGCTGTGAATGATCACCACAGCTCTGATCTGCTGTCATATTGTTCCTTGGAAGATATTCTTCAGCAAAACAGGGAAAGGCCAGACCTGACATAAACTGTTCGTTAATGAGTGACATCTCCATAGATGTTCCAGTGCCTTGTTGTGAACTGCATTTGTTTTCCAAGGTTCCTTGCTCTGCAAGATTTGCCTGGTAGAATCCATTCTGCTGTAGGAATTGCCTTTCTACAGTTTTCGGTCTTTGAACTGTGACACTGCTATTAACGGCAACACCTTTTGAGGCAGCATTATTAGCAAAGACACCTCTGCCAGGGATAACTGTGCTCTGGCCACTGGGGCCTACAGCAATAGTATCTACAATCCTTGCTGATGCCACCTCTGACTGGCTGACCTGTGAAACCTGAACCTTAGGTAGGACACAGTGGCTCTGTGTTGTATAGACACAGCCTGAATACCTGCCACTGAGAGGCTGCACCACACAGGTTTTGTTCCCATTTGTGTACATCTGTGACTGAACCCTGGGCCCAAGAGATGGCTTGCTTGGTTGATTGCTCTCATTCTCTGCTCTCCTTGACCTAGAGACAGTCTCCCTGCACTTCCTGCTCATGTTCTGGTATCCGTCAGCATGTAACCTTGAATGGAAATTTGAACCACCAAGAAATTCATTTTGCCTATTTGTACAAAAGCCTTGGAGTTCCACTGCACTTCCTTTGTTACAGTGCAAGACCGGCCGATTGCTGACTTCCATGCTTGTGCATGGAGGCCACACATTATTACCATTCCATCCATTAGGAACTCTGCTCTGCTGCAGGTTGGTAGAGGCATTCTGTGATTTACCAACAAACTGGCTTGCCCTAGTTTCCTTGGACTGATCCATTAAATCTGCATGATCCAGGTCAAAGTGATCACTGGCACTGAAGGCGATGTCATTTCCAAAGCCACTGGCATCGAGATACTCTTGCATTTCATCTGGAATGATCAAATCTTCCTGACAAGCATCCTGAATCATCTGCTTCTCCAGCAGTGCTTCATCTACCATGGTACAACATCTGTCTACATCAGCTGACTCTTCTAGAAAAGGATTTCCAACGTCGATTTCAGATGCCAGACTGAAATCCGTAGCAATGCTTGTGCATGAGGAATTGTAGTTGCTGCTGAGATCTGTAGACACATGCTTGTGGGATGACTTCGGTGCTGTCTGACGCCGAACTGCATTGAGGCTGTGGCATCGCTGGAATTCTCTGACAGCACCGAGATTACCGAGTCCTGTATGTACAGGATCACTGGCGCGTCGAATGTCATGATTTGGAATCTCATGGGGCAGTGGAGTGCGACAAGGCGAATCATAGCCACCATACACAGGCGGCAGATGCCTATCACAGTGATCTCGCTGTGACACCAGAAATCGAACCAAACCGCCACGACCTGGGTAATCACTCCCAGAACTTGTATGAAGACTGGCCATGCTGTTACCAAGCCTTGTCCTTGCCATTTGAGAAGTCAGTGCACCAGACAGACCTTTGACCACATCCGATCCTCGTAATGTTGATCCCAGATTGCAGTCAGAAATGTCATACTCATAGGGTGACTGTGCGAAGCTGCGCTGTGATGTTGAGTTTTGTGATGACTCACTCGGACGTCGGCTGGAGTGGTATAACTGCTGGCAGGGACTGGAATCGGATCGGATGCTGCTCATGTATGAGCTGAGAGTACTCGTGCTACTATCACGCCGGTTGCTCTGCAGAAACTCTCTTAATAGCATGTCTACATGAAAACACAAATGCTTTTCATTTACTACCTTTTCTGCTTCGCAATATGCTAGCTGCTCCTGGCTGATTTAGACAGAAAGGACAGCAAAGAAAATTAGAAAAATGGTGAAAGTTTTAAAAATTTAAGCATTATTATGCAGATGGATGTGACCTAGAAGGATATCCTGAAATGTAAAGTTGAGCAGGAAGCTTGCTAACTGCAGCAGAGATAACTGAATTATAAACAATTTATTTAACTGTTGTATGTCAATGTTTATGTTTGCAGCAGACTATTAAACAGTCTGATCAATCCTAGAACTGCTTAATTTCTGCTTCACAGAAATAATTCTATGCATGGAAGCTCCAGAAAATGAAAGAGTAGGTAAAGCACTTACTAGAGCTGTCCACAAGTTTTCTAGACGCAATTCTTGCTTTTATGTCTGTCTTCTGGTTACCAGTGTCTGGATTGCTCTGACGTTCCACGTGCAAGGGCAGGATTCGACCTGAAATGTTACCTAGAAAATCATAAAAGATAAACTGTGGCAACATCTCAAAGGAAACGTATGAATCTTAGTTTAATCATTTAATTATTGCTCATTTTAACACTGCTTTACAGCCATAATCAAGGGTGGTCGGATCTTCCAGATGAAACACAGAAACAATGTCACCTTTCATATGTGACCTGAGAGCAAATTGGCATTACTTTCATAAGGTGTACTGTAATTCCAAAACAGAATGTAATGGTGGACATTTTTCCATTGATAAGTCATCATAGACAACAAGAGGAAGCGAATTGGTCATCTGCTGCTGTGAAAGATTGCTGTGACCAACAAGCCAACCAAAGGAAGGTAAACAAAGCCCAGTGATTGTAAGAGTGATTTCTCATATTGGAATTCTGGTTTTAGTTCATAGCAGACGTTGGTAAACTAGAAGCTCATTCTAGATTAGATTAATCACAATATTTGAATTTAATAATGGAAGACATCTATTCCTTAAAGGGACTTACCAAGAGGTGGAAGTGCTGGAAAGCTGTTGTCTGATTTTCCTTTTGGATTAAGTTTCGAGCGAAAGCCGAGCGGTGGAAGCCCTGGCCCTATGCAGACCACTGATGCTTTCTCCTCATCCTCCTCTCCCTCATTTGCTGCCAAAACTGTTGTGGCTGGCAGCTAAATGAAGACATAACCAAATCAAAAGATATTGGAAATGCAGTAACTATTGTTATTGTTACAAAAATATATTTGTGACACACATAAAGTCACACAGAAATGCAAATCTGAGACACGATTAGTCAGTCACCAGGCAAAATGCAGCTACATATCCAGATGTCTGAAAGCCACTGAGAAATAGTGAGTTTTGAGGTGTTTCTTGAAAGAAAGAAAAGAGTTCAAGTTTGAAGAAACATTGGTAGTTGGTTCCATTCCTTGGAGCAGCAGCGTGGAAAGCACGAGAGCCCACAACAGTTTTGCATCATGGCCCAGCCTAAACACCAATACCTAAAGACTGCATGCTAAGAAAAGGGAAGGAAGAAGGAACTAGTGGTTGAAGGTAGGTAGGAGTGTTCATTTTAAGAATATTACAGGTTAGTCAGGCCAGTTTAAATCTTATCCTGAGTTCTGCAGGAAGACAATGCAGATGACAGAGGAGTTTGTCCAAGCAGGTGCAAGCAACATCAAGAAAGACAGGAAATTTTGGATTCTTTCAAGCCTGCTGAGTTCAAGATCTGAGGTATCTACATAAAATGAATTGGCAGAATCATGGTGAGGGCAGACAATACACCAGCCTACGGCTTGTGACATGTCTTTGGTAAGGGCTGACCTGATGCGATGTATTGCCCTGATGTGACAGAAACATGATTTGCATAGGTTTGCTAAATGGGGCTGAAATGTGAGGTAAGTTCTGTCCAAAATTATCCCAAGAGTTTTGACAGTGCTTAATAGTGAAACAGCAGTGCCAGCAAGGTCAATGCTGAAATGTGGAATGAGAAGGGAGAAAATGCAGGCATTGGCTTGAGCCAAACATGACTACCACAATTCACAGAAATTATACAACTGCTGATTATTAACATAAAATACTGATGCAGAAGTTATGTAGACTAACGTAATTCATAACTGTATTGTAACATATCATCTATGCACCTTCTCTGTAAACAACCATCAGTTTGATGGGAAAATGTGTTGCCTGGGGCAAATTGCAGCAACACACCTTCAGCATTAGATTATTATTAATCTAATAATAAAGATTATAATCAATAAAATTCAAAAACACCAAGAAGCCTGCTGCCGGAAGAGCTGCTAGTAAAAAATCTTTCTTACTAGCCTCATAGCATAGGCGGTACTAGAGAAGAGCTACAAGACAACAACTGCAAAAAAAATGAAAAACAAAACGATCTGGAAAGAGCTGGTAACCTTAACGATAACTTCTTATGACAGGGTTATCGCCTTGTAAACGTACGATGCTAAGAAAGAAATAAACATACATATTTAAAAAAACTCATCAAAAACATTTAGCTGCTATTTACTAATTATGAATATTACCAAGAACTCGCTCAGAAAGTCCTCTTCAGTCTCTGTTAGAATTTGACCTCCAATTGTACTTGTCACCAAATTGTCAATATTACTGTCCAAGTCTGCTGCAACCATCTGACATCTAGTAGTAGCAAGGTTCCCAACATTTGGCTTCGGCCTAGCAGGATACTGACGCGATGTTTTGCTGCCTTCTGCCTTAACCTGAAAGCACGCACATAATGGTACAGATCAAAAATTTATCACAGAAGTCATTACTGCTATTTAGGGTTAGGGCTAAGCTCTGTTCTTGACCCTCTTCTGTTTATCCTTTACACTACTGGACTCGGTTCACTCAGCAAAGCATCCTCAGCTGACCATCACCTCCATGCTGACAGCACCAAACTATTCGTTTCTTTCTTGCAGAACTGTTTCTCTGACTATGGATCATCTTCATGCGGTTACACAAATCATCTCCTGAATTACATCAAATCTCCTATGCTTGAACTTAACTATAATCAAATTCTAAATTGTAGGCCTACATACCCAGCTCAAGAAAATTCTTGCCCCTCTATCTCCCTTAGACTGGACTCTACCCCTTTACTACCGATTCTCCTGTCCGCAACTTAGGCGTAATCTTCGACCAAACCTCAGCTTCTCTGATCATATCACCCATCCTTACTGCTCTTGCTTCATGCATATCTGTTACCTTTGTAGAATCTGTCCTATGCTTGACTTCAAAACTGTAGTTACCATATTCCACATACATCCACAGTCCAAATGAAACTAGATACTGCAAGTCACTTTCCTGAATATGGACACAGCCCAAATCAACGGTCTTCCAGTTATCCAAAATGCTCTCACTCGTGTTTTCAACAAAACCTCCAAAGACCATAGTACAGAGTCTCATCACTTACCACCAACACACTTCAATCCTCCCAACCCTCCTATCTTAGTCAATAATTCACAACTCCTGCCAAAAATTAGGACTATTATCTGACCCATCCTACAAATTCACCAACACTTTTCCCCTTGCAATCTCTGCACATGTCTTTCACTAAAAACAGAAGACACAACTCTTCCACAAATTATATCCTGATTCCTCCTCTTATCCATGTGTATCTTGCTGCTCAAATTCCAGCAACATCCACCATAGTCATGTGAGTTTCTGCCTGCATGACTCTTGGCTCCTGATCTGGAACTGAATCTGACCTTTCCTTCCTATCAATTTTGTTTTGACTCAGCACATGTAAATAAGCTGGTTCCCATTACTTAGCTTTTTTTGGCGTTGTAGAAATCTCATGTTTACAATTACAATTAGCAAAATATATTTAGATAGAATATATCCTCAGTCCATACAATGATAATAAAAGAATAATAACACTTGTTTTTAGATGAAAGGTTCTGCTAAATGTACATGTATACAGGTTTTATATAGCGACCATATGGTCTTGACCCTGCTCATTCATTCTACAATGAATTTATTGGGAGAGATCCTTCACCACCACTGCCCATTTGAATGGGTGCCACACCATTTAAGGACCCCATGCATGGACCGTGCTAGCCCAAGATTTAAATCCCTGAAATAAGCCATGATCAGGATGTGAACTGGGGATCCTCACCCGTAGTGGTTCCTTGGTGTATGCATTTACCGATGAAGCTAACAAGGCATCACTGATGGAAGAAACTCCAAGCAAACAGTTTTAGCTCTGAAGAAACTGTGGTCTTTCAAAAAAGACTTCCATATAATTAATGCTTTAGAAAAGTTTAGAGCCATTGACCTTAATGAGAACATTACATAACTACAACAACAGGCTTCACAGTACGGGAGCTATCAAACCAAATACTGTAGTCTAAAGTTAAAACACATCCTACACATATTGTAATGTATTGTAAAATACTGTGGAATAAATATCACTACTACTCTTTAAATTCTTCAGATGCAGGTAACTTACTTGACTGAAGTTTTTCTTTGTCAAGTTGCTTCCCAGATGAAGAGGAGTGACTGTTAAGCAGTCCTGAACCTTCAGGACATCAAGGCTGCTGTTGCTGCTGCTGCTGGGGTTCTCAACTACATCAGGCTGCCTGTCTGTCTGAAAATAAAGAAATGCTAACCTTTGTTATAACACTAACAAATGTCAGATATAAGTTTTATCTGCATTACTATGCAAACTATTCCATGATTCTGAACTTTTATATATATATATATATATATATATATAAGATTATAACATGAACTAATATAATCAACAGGCATGCACAGCTAAATATAACTAAAGAAGCATATATATGTATATGTATGTATATATATATGTATATGTATATATATATATATACAATACATATATATGCTTCTTATATATACATATACATATATATGCTTCTTTACTTATATTTAGCTGTGCATGCCTGTTGATTATATTTGTTCATGTTATAATTTATTTAAATATGTATATAAACATTCTATACAAAATAATGAATGTGTGCTTGTCAGATGCAAATAAAGGCTCCTTACTTACATCTGTGGATGCTTGGTACCCTGCCATATGATAATGTATAACTTACAGAATGAACAAGAAAGCCATCATAATAACTATAATGAAAATTAGTAAGAATTCAAATTCTACAAATATGGGCAGTCCTTGCTATCTTCACAGTAAATGCATCATAAGTGAATGATGCATGTTTAGTTTCTTCTCACCAGTGCATATTGTCGTCCTCCTCCTCCTCTTCCTCCTTCACCACCTGCATTTTCTCTATGAGGATAAGTTCTTGAGCTGCTGTATCCATCCTCACTTTGCCCTTTGTCACTGCAGAAAGCCTCTCCCTTGTGCTTCTTGTTGGCATAGAAATCCACCCCATGGACAGTCTTGACATGCTTTCGCAATGAACTTGGATCAGTGTAGCATTTTGTGCATCCAGGTGCTTTGCAAGCATATGGCTTCTGGAAATTAAGCCGTTTGCAAACACAATTATAATAAATTGTAATAATTTTAATCAGTTATTGTTAATTTAACTGAGTCAACAATGATTCCTTAACATTAAACCTTGGAGGAATAAGAAAACACAACTCAGAAATGGCTAGAAATTGTCAAGATTTTGTGCAGACAGTGCTGCAGAAAGTCGTGGTGCAGAATTGGATTGCCAAAGCAATAAGCTAAAAGGATAATGGTTGCTTTCACAAAACTGATAAAAAATTAAGACATTGCCCTAAATCTGCTAGCCCATCAAAGAAGACACCCTGAGTTGCATATGTGCTGACAGAGCTACATCTGAATAGTTTGAGGTACACAGTGGAGTGAGGTGGACTGTCCTGTGACCCCAGATCTCTTTGCAGCACCAATGGATGAAATCATGGAGCCCACCATCCACGGCGGCATGTTGGATGCAACTCTGGGAGACAAAATATTTACAGGCCTCAACTTTGCGGATGATGTTGCACTACTAGCAGAAATGCTGGAGTTCTGCTGCTGGCACTGGAAACTATGGCAGATATAGCAAGAACCTTCAGACTAGAGCTGAACTGGGATAAGACAAAGATCCAGACCACCACTGATAATGACCTGGGCCTATAAGTTCAAACAGCACCAGGAGATATGATGGAGATTGAGGACACCTTCACATATCTCGATAGCAAGACCACTTCCAGTGGTGTCAGCGGACTGGAGATCCAACGAAGAATTGACATAGCCAGGTCTCATATGGTTTCCCTCAATAAGAACATCTGGCACTCAGCTATCAAGCTTGACACTAAGCTTAAACTATACAAACTGTACATTTATACTATACATCAGCACTGCTATATGGATGTCCAACGAGGCCCTGAACAGGAAGCTTGATAGTTTTGACAAGTGGTGCCTCAGGAGAATCATCAAGATTTCATGTCTAGACCATGTCACTAACAAAGACATTAGAGCAAACATGCCAGTTTCTGCTGTCATCAGAGAATGCAGACTGTGATTCTTTGGCCCTTTTGCATACATTCCACCAAATGAGGACCATAGAAGAGCTCTATCGGCAGCAAAGAATAAAAGCTCCCATGGACTGGAAGAGACCATGTGGTAGACCAAGAACAACATGGATTAGAGTAGTGGAAAAGGATCTAGAATGTCACGGTTTTGGGCTAAAGCGGCGTCACTTAATCAATAAGGCTACACACGCATAAAGTATGCCCTAGGAGAGAGATAAATGAAGCATGGTTATCTAACAGATCCAAGAAGGCCTGACTTAAGATACACTGTAAAAAACCAAGATAAAGACAAGCTCCACCAAGAAAGCCATGCTAGTTGTTTATATGCTGAAGTGGATCATTACCTAAATGCATGGCCTGCACACCATGAAAATGGGGTCAGTCTATCAGGCCTTTTAATATTACTTATTACCATTGTTGTTAAATTATTGTTATTATTATTGGTATTATCCCAGGACCTTGGGATTCATCCATTGCTGGCTCAAGGGCCTAAAGAAAAGGAGATGAGCACCTCCCCAACATCTCACTTGTGGCTATGGGATACTTTACTTATTATTATTATTAATTTTAAAATTATTTTCTTATAATATTTTAGCCATAACCAGTCACTTCCTTTAGGTGACATGAACACTTCAAATTCTTCCGTTTCTTTCTACCTAAAACATGGACTTTTCTAATCGGTAGAGCTCTAGGTCTGCAATCAGAAGATTGTGGGTTCAAGCCTGCTGAGTGGATTCCATGTAACGACCCTGGAAAAGTTGTTAATGCACACTTGCCTCAGTCACCAAACAGTATGATTTGGTACTGGCAAAATCTGGAAAGTAAACATTGCATATGGCCCCGTGTCCGGGACCTTGTGATTTGTCTACTACTGGCTCAAAGGCTGAAGAGCAGGAAAATAAGTGCCTCCTCTATGTTCTGCATAGGACATGAGAGCTTCATTTTTCATACTGTGCATGACTGAAAAAGCTTGTGACAAGCGATGTGTAGAAGAGTAGCGTGAGTAGTAACAGGCATCAGTGTCACTTTTTAAACATCTTACGTATAAGACTGCATCATTACATTGCACATCTGATTCAGAAACATTAAAGTTTCGACAGGTGACTGGCGCTTCACTTCTGACTGGCACCCGTCTGTGGACCGTTACTTTCAGAAGGGACTTTGAAAAACAGCAAAAGATCTAACCGCATTTGAGTGTGTTCGATTCTGATGCTTAGCTCTGTCAGACGCGTTGCTGAAGGCCTTTGAACAACCAGAGTGTTCACACAGATATGGCTTTTCACCTGTATGTGATCGCAAATGAGTCTTAAGATTTTCCAAGCGTGAGTATGCCTTGTTGCAACCCTGAAACTATAAATAACAGCCAAAAACTTGTCATGATAAAGTAGACAGGTTTTCCCTGTCATTCCTTACTTTGCTACAAATGCCATATATCCATAGTGACCATATCGGTAGGCTGTTCGAACAGGCACATGAAATAATGCATGTGACCAAAGCACTACGTTTTGCAAATGCATGTTTGTGTGACGCTATTTTGTTGTGATTTATTGTGACTGTTGTTTTCAAAATCTGACTGCATTGCAGTAAAAAGATAGCCAACAAACCAAGTTGTGTCAGTTTTGGAGTATTAGACAATTCTCGGACAAATTCGGCCAAACCAAGGACATGAGATAGCAAGGTCATATTCCAAGACTCTTCTGGCCATCTTAGCAACCCAATTCATAACTACCGTAGATTCCTTTCACACAGTGCACACAGATAATTCTAACCTAACACGAAATAATAATTAAAGCATACAATTATCAGTTTAAACAGGGACTACATACATCTGGCTATTTATACAGCATCTCTCAAGAACCTCATAAAGGTGACTGGGTAAACAAAACAACTGCAATGGCAAACACAATAACGATGCATCACCTGAATTGTAAAGCTGTATCTGTTTCAGTCCTTCAACTGGCAAGATACAACGACCACCACACTTTGACTAAAGAATTCTTTTCTGAAAGTTCTTCTGCCCAAAATAATAAAAATAATAAAATAAAAAATAAAAAATAAAAAAATAATAAATAATAAAAAATAAATAATAAAAAATAAATAAAAATATAAAAAAATTAATAAAAATAAACATATTAGCTGGAAGAAATTATGCCAGACCTGACACTGGTGAGGTTTTTCTCCCGTATGGCGTCGCATGTGCACAACCAGCATGTACTGCGCCTTGAATGGTTTCTTCTCCCGCAGACAACCCTCCCACTCGCAGACAAAGAACTTTTTGTTAACTGAGATGTGGTCTTGATTCAAATGCTGTATGGCAACAGATTAATCAAAACATCAGCCAAAATATTATTTCAAAACAATGTATCATGCAGCGATGTATTCTCATTGTATTTCATAAAACACTGTAGTTTCCTCATATCATTGTCAGCATTTCTCTACCGACTGCTACTCTTTTATTTCTGCCCTGGACTTGCAGAAGATGGAAGTATCCAGTCTTCACCCAGACATCACGAAGGCTGTGGTGGTCCTTGGTTGGTACAGCTAGCCTATGACATGGCCCAAAGGTGCTTTCAGTGTGGATACCATGTCTTGCAATCACAAAGCAGGACTGGCGAGACCTAGCGTCATGATCAGCCTATATCTTTAATCAACAGGTAGCCAATCAATCAAACTAACAGCCAGCTAACCACCTACAGCAATCACCCAGTCAATAAAATAAAAACTAAATAAATAAAAACTACTGCAGTTACAACCATGTCTGTGGGTTTGCATAAGCCTAAGAACCAGATAATCTCTGATGAGGTTCTATTAAATCTCAAGCAATTTTTAAAATATAGCCAAAATCTTTTAAACCTTCAATACATATTTCAGTATAACTTTTATCTGAAAATTGATACATTGTCAAACATAAATGTTGCTACAGGTCTAGGTATTGTCCGGGTATATAGAATATACCCCTGAGGAGGGAAACATTTGGGGAAAATGGGGAACCCCAATTTTTTCTGAAAAACTGGATGCAAGGTGCTAGAAACAAAACTTTTTACAGGTTGCATTTATCTTTAAGTTTAATGGCAAAATTTGAGTCCAAAATGTATGTTTCTTTACTATTTATCTTAACACAAAACTGCTGGTGTCAAGGGCTTGGAAAAATTCATCTACCAGTTGTTAGGAAGTTGTTCTTTATTTTTCATTACTGTTAAAGGATTAAGGAACTGTACAAACCTTAACAAGCTCTTCTTGTGTTTTGTACTGCTGGGAACAACCTTTCCAGTGACAGTTTGTTTCATAGAAATCTGGTTCTCTTTCCTGCAGAATTCTGGCAACAGAAGATGATTCATTTCCATTGTATGGCCTTTGTCTGATGGCGTCTTCAGAAGACTCATCTGCTACCACAACAATTACACTTTATTGCAATCTAACACTGTTGACTGAATTTTATCAAATACACACATAAATGTGAGTTTGTGCATGTGTATATGTATGTTTGTATGTATATATGTATGTATTTATGCAAGTATTCATGTATGTATTTATGTATGTATGTATGTATGTATGTATGTATGTATGTATGTATGTATGTATGAATACATGGAATTTACATAGTTCCGTCTAAGAACCTCTCAAAGCCACTTCTCGCTAGCCCAAAGATGTTATCGTTCAATAATGTTGAAAAGTTTATCTATATAAGCAAACAGTGCTTGTAGTATCCAGAAAAGTCACCATCAGAAGGGTCTCATGCACATACAAAACCAACACAATGGATTCTCATTTATGCCATGCTGATAGCAGGTTCAGAGTTAGTGGTCTTTGCTGCACCAAGAACAACAAACAACGACAACTGAATAATGCATTCCTCCTCTACTGTAACTCCATCCTAGGAGGACTACCAAATTTCAGAATACGACAGCTCTAGTGGGCCCCAAGTGTGCCACCTGAGTAGTTGCTAAACCATCCCATACAGCCGAACACATGCCAGACACATTGCACTGGCTTCCCATGTAGGCACAGATTTGATTCAAGAATCTACAGCTTGGATGATCTGTGATGGTCGGCACTGCCCCAGTGTACATCAACGAGCTTTGTGTTCCAGTTTTGAGTCACCCTAGTCCCCGATAATTATGCTCTGCTGCCGGAGGAGATTTACAGGTTTACTGCTTACACACATCATTATAAGTTCATAGGGCTTTTTTGTGCACTAGACCTTCCTCTATCAATAATCTTCCTTTAAATAAACACACCATTTCAATTGATTCAACTCATTATACATCTTCTGTTTACCTGAAGTCACAATGGTTGCGATTAGTTAGACAGCCATGTAAAAAGTGCTTTTGGGAGGTGATTGAAGGGTACAGTATTAATGTTTTCTTACATTACATTGCAAAAACATGCCGCATCCAAATATTCCTCATGCCAAGTCCTCAACTGTGCTGCACAAGTAATGGCCATTACAAATTACACACATATATTAGAATATATCAATAAAAACTGCACTGGCTTCATCTTGCTGAGTGAATTATTATTCAATACCTTCCTGCTGTGACAGACTTGATTTGAGCATCATGCTTTGTGTTCTAGTCTTGAGTCGACCACTTTCGTGGAGATATTGCACTCTGCAGCTCAAAGAGATATGCAGGTGCCATGCTTATGTACATTGACTTGAGCTCTTGTGCAAGACCCTCCTTTTGGAACAGTATGCCATTGCATATACATACTGTTTCACTTAATTTTGCTAAACAAACACATCCAACCTACCTAAAAATGTCCTTATGTTTATCAGTTAGTCATGCATGTAGCACTTTCAAGAGGTATTTTAAAAGTGCTATATTAAGTGTCTTGATAGTTGATATGCACACAGCACAATCTTTCTCCAGCTCCCATGTAGCATGCACTGCTTTCCTGGTTTGGTTTTGGTAGATTTAATTTGTCAACAGAACGTTAAAGCACAAATAACATCCATGAAATAATCAATGATCTGCAGGTCATATCATAATCAAAAATGCAGAAATCGTTCTGCTGTTTAATAATTATTTATTTAAAATAGCAAACATGAGCCTTCATAAAGCTTGTGGCTTTTACGGCAGAGACCAATATTTACAGAGAAATAAGATAATTACAATAGTTAACCAGTCATTCAACCTGTAGGATTCTCAGTAGCTTCTCAGAATACCTGCATGCTGTCCACCTTCTTCCTTTTTCATCTTTATTCCTCGTGATTCCACGTTGCTGGTACCAACTGTGCTAGAAACAACGCCACTGTAGCTGATCTCATTTGCTGATCCACTCGAAGAATCCTAAAACCAAACTTCTACTTGTGTTCAAGATGATCAAAGTATAAAAAGTGCTGCAAACCAAGAATATGAGCTACATAAGTACAATGAACTGAATAAATATGATTAGATGTGAATCAAGAGAATTACATTCTATAGCAAAGGGTTCTTAGTGATGCCTTTTCTTAGCCTTATTAGAAAACCACGGGATAACCATAATAACAATGATAAAATGATTGTCATGAAGTTGAGATGATGATAAAAATGCTTCATACCTTTGGTTCTGGTTCTGCTATAGTAACAGAGCTGGAAGAATTTGGATCTTGTGACGATGAAGACTGGCCTGCTACTCCTTGATAACTACGGGAATGGTAAGGAGAAAGAAAGCATGGATGAAGAATGGGACTGTACAGCATGCCTGGGGGAACAGCTCCATGACGCAGGGCTGGATGACCAAACACGTGGATACCCGACCCAAGGGCACCGAGAGACACTGAACAAATGACAGCAGACTTAAAGTCAGTTCGTACAAGGGACTTTGAGAGACTATTACCATCACTACCACAATCAAAACATCAATCCTACTACCATTAAAAAACCACTTCTCATCGTATCAAAATCCAAAAAGAATTTCCACAATAAGTATAGAACAAGAACAGCAATCCACTTAAACAAACCAAGGGTATAAAGCATTGATGACTTCATTTTCTTAGCCTCAGAGGTGGCATTCTGGCCAAGCAGCTCAATCTTTTCACCTCTGCGACCCAAGTTTGAATACCCACCCATCGTAAGAAACCTACACAGACTGTATTGTAGAACTGTGTGTGACCTCAGAGGCCATCATTTTCAATATGATCGTCTCCTTAAATCCAGTATACACATTTCTTAACCTCAGCAGTCAGCATATAAGGGTGGGTGGCACCTCCCTTGCTGCCTGACCTTCCCACCAAAAGAGCAAGGTGACATACTTGCTTTATAGCTGAGTTTGCCAGAGGGCACAAATGAAGCAGAAATCTCAAAACATCTCTATGCCCAGGCAAGATTTGAACAATGACCTCTGGCTTCATAACCAATATACTATCATGCACCTATAATGCCACAACAACTAAAGAAGGCATCTTACAGTTCAACTGCTGCTGTCATAATTTTGCTTCAGTCTAAAGGTTCTTCAATCCCAGGACCAAGCTTTGGAAGAGTTTTTATACATGCATGCAAACAAGTGTGTTACCTCTACATTTACCTTTACAGTATTAAAATAGACTTTATTGGGTAGTGGGACACTGGCACTAGAATCACAATCAACAAAAACCATCACGGTGCAATGTAAACAAGAATGTTACCTTTACGTTTACCTTTACTGTTGTAAAATATAGACTTTATAAGGTAGTGGGACACTGGAACTAGAATCACAATCAACAAAAATCATCACTATGCAATGTAAACAAGCGCGTTACCTTTACGTTTACCTTTACTGTTGTAAATATAGACTTTATAAGTTAGTGGGACAATGACACTTGAATCACAATCACCAGGAAAACATAAAAGCCAAAACTACAATCATCACATATTACACTGCAAACTGAGCTGTAGGATTCCATTCTAAGATGTTGCTAGAGGCTGTTACCATCAAATGTGAATTTCAGGTGGGGTACCCGGCTTGGGGGATCTCGGGGTCGGGACCTCCCCCAGATCAAGACTATTACTCTTGTGTGATTCCTGTAGATCTGATGAGATATTTTAGGTGGTGACTCTTGACTTTGCTGTGTGGATAGATATGAGTTACAAACAATATTATTAGCTTAACATATCTTTAAGGTATGTTAGCTTGTTAACTATATACGTAATAAAAGTAGCACTGACGTATTGCTCAGATATGCTCAGTTCCATATCAAATGCTTCAAAATGTTTTGGCTTCTAAGGTTACGCCCCAGATCCTGCTGAGGGAGCTTACGACGCTCCCCAGCCCCTAGTCAGTAGGGGCTTCATACCTTCAGTACGTGCTCTCCCATATCCCTTTAGTTTTCATCACGGTACTGGACCCTCTGGCTAAAAAATCACATACACCACTGCAGATGACATACTCGCAGACAGATGACCATATGATCCACTGGCATTGCTTGAGGTCCGAGACACTTGTCCAAACGACTGAAGCTGCAACGAACCCTCGGAACTTCTAGTAAGATTTTCAATGTCGAGACCAAAATCGAGGGGAGACTGTGAAAGCGCCCTCTTGCGACTGTTGTTCTTCAGGGTGACAGATGGATGGGGGCTAGTCAGCCGAGAGCCTAAATCCATAAAGTAATGTTTTTATTAAGGCAATAAAGCCAGTCAAGAGCCTAAATTCATAAAGTAATTTACATACTAATACAGGCTGGCTAAAATTAATTTTTCCAATTTGTCAACTACAAATTTATCTGATCAGATTGCAGTTCACTGAAGTGGTTAAATTTATATAGCACAGAAAAAAATGAGAAAGATGAAGTGAGAAATGTATTAAAATAGTTCAATCTCAAACTAAAACAGCAGACTCTGTTGGGCATCAGTGGACTGGTTCGACAATGCTTGTCCTACCACAGCAAATGTGGACTGGTTCGACAATGCTTGTCCTACCACAGCAAATGTGGACTGGTTCGACAATGCTTGTCCTACCACAGCAAATGTGGACTGGTTCGACAATGCTTGTCCTACCACAGCAAATGTGGACTGGTTCGACAATGCTTGTCCTACCACAGCAAATGTGGACTGGTTCAACAATGCTTGTCCTACCACAGCAAATGTGGACTGGTTCGACAATGCTTGTCCTACCACAGCAAATGTGGACTGGTTCGACAATGCTTGTCCTACCACAGCAAATGTGGACTGGTTCGACAATGCTTGTCCTACCACAGCAAATGTGGACTGGTTCGACAATGCTTGTCCTACCACAGCAAATGTGGACTGGTTCGACAATGCTTGTCCTACCACAGCAAATGTGGACTGGTTCGACAATGCTTGTCCTACCACAGCAAATGTGGACTGGTTCGACAATGCTTGTCCTACCACAGCAAATGTGGACTGGTTCGACAATGCTTGTCCTACCACAGCAAATGTGGACTGGTTCGACAATGCTTGTCCTACCACAGCAAATGTGGACTGGTTCGACAATGCTTGTCCTACCACAGCAAATGTGGACTGGTTCGACAATGCTTGTCCTACCACAGCAAATGTGGACTGGTTCGACAATGCTTGTCCTACCACAGCAAATGTGGACTGGTTCGACAATGCTTGTCCTACCACAGCAAATGTGGACTGGTTCGACAATGCTTGTCCTACCACAGCAAAAGTCCCACACAGAGAAGTCCTAAGCTTCGAGCACAAAGGATCATCTCTGAGAGAACAGAGTAAAAATCCACACAGAAGGATCAGAAAAAAAGACCACAGATGTTCAAAGCCAGATCACAGTAAAGTCCATCAACAAGAACAGAAAGGCATCTTAAGAGTTTTAGCATTTTAATACTGAATTTCGGACAAAATGATGAAATAGGCATAAAGTAAAGTTAATCAAACCTTTATTGAGAGATGTATATACATGTATGTATATAATATGGTTTTCTGTAGCGACCGTATAGCCTTGATCTTGTTCATTTTTCGAAGAAATTATCAGAAAAGACCCAAGAGATGTTTGAGAAATGTAGGAAGGGGGTAATAAGCCTATCAGAAGCAATCCAATCTGTTATTTATTTAATTGATCCAGAATCTAAAAACTATAAGCAAAACAGCATAATTTGAAGTTCATTTGATTGATGGTGGCTCAGTAATCACAAACTTTCAAGTGACCCAGGAAGCGTGATGCTGCCACTGCCAGGTGTAGCTGGATGTTCACTAAAAATGCTCTTCTGGCTTGTAGCAGTAAAGGCAAGATGTGGGTTGAATGGATTTGGAGGCAGACAGCCATCTTGGTAACCTACTGACAACAGTAAATCAAGTACAAAGTTTAATTCAGTAGTTATAAATTACCAATAGCTTTCAATCGCATGTATTCCAGGAAACAATAATAAAGCGATACTTCTAGTGATTACTTTCTGAACAATACACTGTAATAGTTCAGTTTAGCAAAATAATCAGATTTTAAAAATCACTAACTCTGCTCCATCACCCAGTGAGGAAGGAAACTTAAAAACCACTTCCACTGACCAGATATCATAAATCAATAAATCATTGAGCTGCAACAGTCAGTCAGCTGTGTTGGTGAATGTATCAGTCAATGCAGTGGTCTGACTGACAGAGAGCCAATCAACCAATCACCTCGTTGGTCATTAAATTTATCAGTTTCTAAAGCTCCAGACAATCAATGAATATAGTAACATAGTGCTTAAAACTGGTAAAACATTATAAGAAACACGAAAATGACTGAGGTCAAAAAATACTGTGGAACTTACCTGGAAGACCACTAGGACTAATCCTGCAGTGAAATGCTACAAACAAAAGATATTAACTGTCACTGCTTCTGACTGGTAAAACTGAATGATTACCATGCTAGAAGGACTTGCAAGCAGGGTGGCAGAGGCAGCTTACAACAAATACTGTCAACAAAAGCTGCCAAGTATATTTTAAACACAAAGGTCTCCTGATATCCTGCTTGAATTGGAAAAATCTAACAGTGCCTGGTCTATACTAAGATTACTTTCTGCTGTGGAATCTCTTTGTTAAAGTGGCATAGTAAAATCAGACAGACCTTTCAAGACATAGCACTCTGAGACTCCACAAAAATGCCAAAGCAACAACAAAAAGTAACAATGCTCAAATCAACTAAAATCATAATGAAATTCAGCCATTTCACTATAATCATGATGAAAAATCTACACTGACTGAAAAAATTTGAAGTGCCTGCTCACGTGAGATGCCATTTGGACTGATGCCCATTCTTTGTTGCACCGTAAAGGCACCATGCTGATGCAGAGCTGCCAATCGCTGGTACTGCTCCCAATGAAAACGGGATGCCAGAGCAGCAGCTGTTGCAGCATCCCCTGGAAATGGACTTCGAAGCGGTATGCCAGATGTCAAGTCGGAAAACAACTCATTTGCGCCAACACTAAAATTTTCAAACATTCCACTAAATTTCTCATACTTTCTAAAAGTATTGACATAAACCATAAATCCATAAATCTGTGCATACAATACACATTTACATTTAGCTTTGTTTCTGATGCAAAACTTACAGTGTACAAGAATAAGAAACTTTGCTGTGGCCAGCCCATCCTTCTGCAATAAGTAGGAACCTGTGACGCAAGCTCCTTGGCCTTTCTTTGCCTCTTTTCTGTAAGTGCTTGAAAACCATTATGTTTGATCATTACTTTGTACTGCCAGATCGGGAGTGCCTCTGAGGAGTTTCTCTTGATGTGGTGCTATATAAATTTGTGATTACAATTACATGCAAATATATGCCAAACTTAAGCGCACTTGTCAGTGCAATGACCAAAAGATAACGCCACTGAAGCCTTCCAGTATATACTTGCTAAGTTCAACTTTTAACAATTTCTCTAGACTTTCAAGTAAAATAGTAATTTTATGTGAAATAATCAATTTTTTACTAAACCATGCAGTACTAAAGAAATGCTGTTGGATTTGTTTTCAGGGCTGCAGCCTGTAAGTCTATAAATACATCAATCAGACTTCATTAGAATCCATAGTAAATGAAAATTACCTTATTTTACCTTGTTAAAAAAGTAGTGTGTCCCATATCTCACAAGTGAAACATAGGGAGGCAGCCAAGGAAGACCCTCTCCAGCTATGTGAGCATCCTTCAAATACATATAATCTTATCATCCTTTTATATCTAACATTATTTCAGCTAGTGGTGAGCACTTCTGACAGGTTATTCAAAGGTGCTATAGCAATGTCCAGTTATTAAATACTGCACAAGAATTCTTCCTATTTTGCCCTCTTAGTATTGGCATGATCCCTGTAATAAATCAAACTCAGACAATGTAACTAGCTATAGGTGCTATGCCTGTACTTGTTCACAGCTGTGTTGGTCATCGATCATATCCACTTTGATGGATTGTTCATCTTAATGCAGAATCTGCATAATTTGAATAATTCTAGGATGTTCAGACTTCTACTGTTACTAAGTCTCTGTGTGTTGGCGTTATTTAATTTTTAATTTTTTAATTTTTCCATGGATATTGTGAGCTTCTGAGCGGCATTTGTGATCGAAGCCCTGCTGTCATTGGACTCAATCCACCGATTCAGGGAGAGGAAGGGAAGACAAGAAAGGGCAAATACAGTCTGTGAAGTGAATTAACCACCAACCACAGAAGTTCCAGCATTTCTCCGCTGTCTTGTGATGAAATTGTGTAAAGGTAAAACGTAAAGGTTTCCCCATACTTGTAATCAATCTTCGGGGCAGAAGCTGATCCCGGTGTTAGGCCACCTGCCCATAGGTGGCATTGCCATATATCGGCAGTAGGTGGCCAGGTCTTTCCACTGAACCCAAGGTTCCTATGCAGTAGAACTGCTACTCATTTTATTGCTGCCCCCTAGGGAATGGAAGGCTGAGTAAACTTTATGGGGCTATTGGGATTTGAACCCATGTCCTTCTGATCTTTGCACCAGCGGTTTTCCTATTCAGCTATCACCCTGCCCTCAGCTATCACCCCGCCTGTAGAGGGGATTTAATCAGCTGTCACTATTCATCATCCTCCATGCAACATAAACAAGAACTCGGACCATGATGTCATCTGTCAACTATGGAAGGGAATGCTCTGGTTTGGTTCTGCATGTGTGGGAGGTGCCACTGGTTACCTGAGCATTGTTTGCTTATTGATGACGTGTAGTTATTGAACTTTACCATCATCTAAGCTAGTGCACATATCACCTATGCTTAGTCTCTCTTGAAGCTACACTACAGAAATACCTTACCCGGAGTTTGATAGCAGGTCACAGGTTAAAAGCAGACATGTTAGCCATTTGTTCCGGCCCCATGTCAAGTCACTAATCATCTCCTCCATTGTACCTGGCATCTTACAGCTTCATCAGTAGTAAGCTTAATCAAAGACCCCTAAACCTTTCTGTTTCATGTTTCTGTTTCTCTGTGATAGGGTCAAAAGATGAAACTGAACTCTAAATATTAATGCCTACTAGTTTTATGTGTCTTTGAATATAGGCCTCTTCTGATTATAAACAGAGTACAAGTTTACACTCTGAGGCATTTAATACACTCGCTGATGGCTCCTTAGTTTTGCAGCCTACTCATACCCCTAACCATCTAGATCTCCTTGCCTAACATACCCCACCCAGCAACTTTGGGAGGCTCTCAAACCATCAGCACTTCGTGCTGTAATTAGTCAGTGTCCTTCTGCTATAACAATCCTCCTCTATGCTTATCACTTCCCTTCAATCACTCCTTTGAACTAACATCGGCAAAGTCACTAATATTAGGTCTAAACACCTGTCCCAGCACAAACATTTAAAGTAAGAAGTAATGTATACGTCTAGGAATCTCTAGTAACAATGTAAGAGTACTGCAAAACTGGTGAAATATTACTTCATTACAAGCAGAAGTATTTCCATTTTTACTTCTTTACAAGTAAAAGTACTAACACTTTTACTTCAGTACAGTAATGCATTACTTACTCATTACTGACTAACACTGCAAATACGGCATACTCATTAGGTACTTAAATACTTACAGCATTCTCAGCCAAGCAAAACTTTATTAGATCACCTGCACTTCTTTTTACACAAAACTTAACCAAGATATAAAACCAAACCATATTCAGAATGAGAAACCAAACCAACTTCACTACTACAACCTGACCCAATCAAAAGCCAGAAACAATCAGTACTTCAAGCTAACTCTGCCAAGGAAAACAATCAATCAGGCGAGAGTGGTAGACTCAAAAAAATCGTCAGATAAAAGAGGAGACACAGACTGACTGAAAGCCTCCTCCAAGTACTAACAAAACCGGCTCAGCAGATACTAATGACTGATTAACAGCCTTACCCCCACCCCTAGGCAACTACTAATACTGTTAACTAATTAGAGACTGTCACTGAGGTCAGAAGGGGACCTCTGTCTTCTCATCAAGCCTCTTATCAGACTAATAAACATGCATGCCTTGGCCAATATCTGCCTGCTCCATATAATCCACATTAGCTGAAGAAACCATTGCCCAGCTCTAGTTTTTGTCACCTCTTAAACATGACCAATTTAAAAATTCTGTTCTGTTACTATGTCGAGATGTCTGGAAAAGGTGAACTACACGGTGATACACTTTTGAAATAAATGGTTGTCTCTTGGTAGATAATTTCACCCATCAGAGAAATGACTGAGGTAGGAATGGAAAATCCACCAACATATAACCTGGGTGGTTCATTTTGATTAAACATAGTAAAAGTTGGATTTTCTCACCATCACAGCTGAAATTAGTGCTCACGTGAATTTTGTGTTGTAGAAAGCATTGTTAGTGCCATTACTGAAAATATATTAAGTAATATGTTGAAAGACTTACTAAACGAAAAGATTCTAATGCTGTATGACACCCTATCAGAAAATAAATCATATGATTCCTATTTGTCTTTTTCTTTGCATTACTTTGTGAGGCATAAGCATGCTTCACGCATGAGCATCGAATCCCTGTTGAAGGCTGTATAACTGCCCTTACAATTATTTCTCAAAAGGAGTAAGTAAATAATTAAGTATTTGTGGCTGCAGCACATGTAAAACTTTGACCTAGCAGGTTGGGTTTCTTTGGTGATGTCATACAAGCTCCACCACAAAAGGACAATAAAAGACCTTACACGAATAAAACCCTTAAGAACTGAAACAGGCCATACGGCACATCAAAAGCCATGGAGACAAGAACAGCAGAAATATGGAATTTCATGCTTTGGGCAGGCTGGATACTGTTTGAAAGAAGGCCCAAGAAGGAAGGCATGATGAGGTAGATTGTAAAGCAGTCACACATTTATCATATACCTCTATCAACAATATCCCATGGTCACAGACTTTGGGTTGAAGTACCTTTTGTCTGCGAGCAAACATGACAATACCAAGAAAAATACAAAACAGTCCTTCTCTCATGTTGCTTGACTCAGACATGAATTGCCAGCAACACAACATGCACCAAGATTTGAACCTCGAATGCTGAGGTGAAAGGCCAACTGATGTGTCTGCAATTTGCCTCCATGGCAAAAAGCCTTACTCTGACTCAAAAATATAAAGGAGTAGGTTAACTAAGTTTCATTGCATACATATGCACCGTTAAGAAAACAGCTGCAAGGAAAGCACCATTCTTGAATTTGAAGAGAACTTCTGGGCTTTACCTATCAGAATAAGTAGAGACTAGTCCAATATATAGCCTTCTGTTGAAGGCCCTTCAGAACCCAAAAGTCATCTCCTTTGCATTTAGTTTCTAGTTGTTAGTTTCATCTCTGGTTCATAAACATTTTTCCCAGATCAGTGTTAGTGATCAACTGTCTTTAATTATCACAATAAGCATGGATTATGAGAACTTTGCATAAAACTGAGTCTTCTGAGTTGTAATGAATTGCTATGTGGTTTAGGGTTTGATTCTAATGCAACACTGAGAAATAACTGTTGAGCTAGACAGCTCACGAAAAGATGTCTCGATGTAGGATTTCTATTGCTGTAATTGCACTTAAGCCATAAGATACTTCATCACATAGCAAGCATAACAGACACTGAGACAATATCACACTTCCGATGTGCCATTTACACCTACAGTTACCACCAAACATTAGATATTCAATCAGAAAACATCACTCAGACTACCTTCTATAGCTCTAAAGGGATTTTAGGTAACTACACTTTCCCTGGATCATAATATTGGTGCTCTACTTACCCAGGTCCACCTGACTGTCCATGCAGAGGGGTTGCCCCTGGGGGCCAGTGGTATCTGCCCTCATTGGTATTGGAATTGACCAGTATGGGTGGGTTCAAAGAATAAGGCAATGATGAAAAAAGGCAACCTGGATAACCTGGTTCAAAACAACAAACACAAAACAATTAGCAAATTATAATACACAGTTACATCCATTTTCTGCAGATACATCAAGAAAATGCTTCTCAAATATTACACTGCATTGACACATGTTACATATGTAGTAACAAGCAGTAACAGGTGAAGTCACTCCAAGCCAGTTTATGCTTTCTGTGGATTTCAGAGAGGTAAATCATGAAAATAATAAGACTTGCAGAGCCTTTACCTGCCTTTATTCCATCCACCCTTGAAAATCCCTTTTAAACACTGTGCTACAGAGTTGACAGCCCAATAGCCAACCTGAAGTTAACTCTACATGACATAGGCATGGAATTAGTATACACTGCGTTACAATTAAAGTTATCAACACAATAAGACAGCAGACAATGAGAAGAAAACAGATGATGTACACAATGGAAACTAAAACAATTAAATTAGTTAACAATGCTGTAATTGCTATTGGTTTTACTGCTACTGATGTTAATGATGACAACTATGAAACTGCTTTAAATAATCATGAGTTAAATAATAAATTCTCTATCAAGAATTTTCTGTGAACATGAAAAAATTGTACACGCTTACCAAGTGATGATTCCAGCACATTCGCTCTTGGATCAGGCAGGTAGGGTGGAATGCCAAAAAAGGGTCCTGAAAAGCCAACATCAGGAACAGGCTTTGGGGCTGGGGTAGGTCCAACACCTCTGTCTACCATTTCTACTGAAATTCTTTTAGGCTGTGACTCCTTTGTTTCCTTCACATTAGCTCCATCACCACCATGACATGGTCCCCCTTTGGGAGACTCTGCAAAAACAAGAATAACATAGAAATGTACCCAAGTGCTTTCAGGCTAGGTAATTACTCATTTAATAAGCATCTCCATCAAAAACAATACTAAAAGACATGTTGATAAAATTGAAAGATATCGTGGCCCCAAACGAAAAATAAATCATATAACTATGCAAACTTTCTCAATGCGTTATACAAAAATGCCAATGAATTCAAGCTCAGCACCGCCATGATTCAAAGCCCAGATAAGCCTGCTCCATCAATATGTCCAATACTAAACAACATGAAACAGTAGAATAATGTTAGGGATGTCTTCATACAAATTTAAATTTAATATAATAAAAAACCTTCACTACTGCACAGATATATAAGGCATTCATCAATGGTTGATACCAAGGAATACTGCAAGTGAAACAAAATCTGGGATCAATCTATTGGCTATATAACTGCATGGCTGTTTTACAAATTTAGCCAGGATAATCAGGAACTCAGACGAGGCAAAAACAATCAGGGAAGTAAAACAATAATAGGATATATATTTAAAGTAAGAAAGGTTCAGTCATCGCATACGATATTAACAACAATCCTCAGAGACAAAGGATCTTTCAGAATAAACATCACAACAGCAATTCAACAACAAGACAACCAATTCCTATGCACGTATCCAGGTTTTTATATAGAACCCTTGAAGAACTTGTCACAGGTACTGAAACATGGCAGTCTAACAGATCTATCTAAAAGGGGTAAGCTGGGGTAAATAAAAAATAATATGCCGCAGAGCTTGACAATGTAACATCAATTTCATTTGAGAGTCCACATTTAAAGCCCAGGTTCCAAAGTGAAAGGCTGAGTCATCCTGCTACCTGTTTTATAGCTCAAATGTAGATTGTAAAGTAAACGCAATAATTACAGAAATTAATTCTATTTATTAACACTGAGACTTCAAACAAAACCGTAATCTTGTAAAAGTAAACTACACATGTTGCAAGGTTTTGAGTGAGAAAGACATTATAAATTAAACATTACCATTGCACAAGAAATGATAATAATGTTATTATTAATATTATTACATGAGGTAGAAATAATTTCTAAAACAAATACTAGATTAGACTGGCAGACATCACATCTCTGGAAAATCAGACCTTGTTGATTATTTACCTGGAACCAGTGAATCAAAGTTGAAATCTGTGTCTTCCATAACATCTTCAAGAAATGAGTTATTCCACTGCCAGTTATTAGGAGATTTTTGGCCACCACTGTTTTGGTGTTTCACTGCCATCTCAGTTCAAGTCCCCACACAATGCACAGACCAGCAGAGCCAATGTTTCTCAACTAGGGTCCACAGAAAGTTTTTGTGAACAAATGGAGAGTTGACAAGATGGCAACAAAAACACTTTTAGATCATCTTCGGCAACTTTTAAACTCACTCAACCTTCATAACTAACACTCACTCCTAGCAAAGAATTCTGTTTAACTAATCTAAACTGACCTTAAGCTTTTATAGCACTTTGTGTCAAATAATTATGGATCTACCCTACGCTCATAACACGTTTGCATTAGCAAGCTGGAGAGTCCTTCCCCACAAGCAGAACTCCAAGCTCTAACAACCACAAAGCAACAGCCATTTTATAAATTCAGCCTTTAACAGTTCTCACTGCTTAAGAATAGTAAGTCTGAGACATGTAAACCTCAACTTAGCCCGCTTTCATCACATTTCTACGATGAACAGCATCTCCGTCTATTGAAAAGAATAATACTTAAACCACAGCACAATCACACATTTTAAATCCTCTTAAGTCAGTACTTTTGTCAATAGAACTATGTTCAACTCAACACTGACAACTAGGTTAACATCTCACCAGTTCAAACTCTGTCAAGATACAATATATATATATATATAATATATATATATAATATATATATATATAACTATACAGTGTAGAAATAGGCAGACTGAAGTTCACTCAGCACACATTTGTCTCTGAATGGTAAACTACTTGAAACTGGATGTTGTGAAATAAATTAGTAAACTTGTTATCTGTTGACAATGACAGATCTGACATTATCAAAGCAGCAGAGAACCACTACATAACTAAGGCTCTATCTGCATATCCTATTGTCTCTGCCTGTCTAACTATCTACTGTCTCCTTATTGTCTTTACTTGCCTCTTCCTTGATCACTCTTTCTTTGCTGTCTCCAAATGTATGCATGCCTGAATGTCCATCTGTCTACCTTTCTGTCAGTCCCTCTTAAGCAAACAGCAGTGTTCTCTTACTTTTTCATTCTATACCTTTTACTGGTTTGGTATGTCTCTTCCTCCCTTCCTCCCCTACTCTATCTACATGTATATCTATTTTTAGCATATATACCTCTCTGTCTAACCTTGTTTCTGGTCTCCTGTTTCTCTTTCTGCCCCTTATCATGTGCAACCTGCATTGCAATTCTAATCTTATCAAAGACCTAGGCGTAGATGACACTACAAGACAGCAATGCCATAGTTGACGAGAAAAACTGTTCAACCTTCATAATTTATTACATATTTGGAGCATCCAAGAGGTCACTCAGTCAATAAAGTAATACAAAGAACAGAAGCTGTATTTTCAACAGTCACGAGATCTAGATTAACTGATAGAATCTTGCACCAACTGACTTTCCTATATTACAAAGGTTTGTGATAATCTTCATTAAAAAACAACTGTCCTCTCAAATCTATCAGGTGATAGGCTAGCGCCTAATTGGCTGCATGCAAATGGCCTCACAATGTTTAGCCAATGTTTACACAACACCAGAGATCTGAAGGTTCTGGATGAGAAACAGGATAGCCCTTGAAAACAACTCTGCCGGATAAAGTCCTTCAGTGAAGACATTGATGATGGTGTGGTCATGCGGAAAGAATGCCAGATGACCAATCCAATGTCCAGCATTACGTTCAAAACTCAAAGGAAAGAAAAACAAATGAAAGGCATCCTCAGGCTGGATAGGCAATATAAATGAAGACAAAACAAGACTTGAACTAAACATGAGAAAAGGACTGACCTAAAAATTGACTGAAAAGAACAGAGGTTATTCATCTGCACCCACTGGTGCCAAATGGCTTGTCTCAAAACTGATCATGATGATGATAACATGAGATGATATGGTCTCATGAGATTTGACCTGGCTAGATGGGAAAAGAAAAACTGTACCAAGTCAAGTAACAATCAGTGCTTTATTCAAGAAATGAATCATACTGTAAATCATCAAGTAACACAAGGATTTTGTTTACCACTTAATCTCATTTTTATATGTTCTAAAAAACCTAAAACAAGAAAACTGATTTTGTTTGATTTAAGGTAATGTATTGTGATTTATATGAATTACTTGGCTTCAGGTTTTATTATTCATCTCTGACTGCACTACAACTACATGAATCCACTTTCAATGACTGAAAGGTTGAGGAGAGCACATGTTCGTCCTCAACTATGCTCCAAAGTTGTGGCCAACATGCCTAAAGTTTCAAATAACAATTAAGCACAAAACAATGTACTGGCTTTCTGTCATGGAAGAATAACATTCCAAGATCCATATCCTCAGACAGCCCTCATTTATCAGCACCACCTTAACCAGAGAGGGTTACAATGGCCTTCACTTGTCACGGAGTTTTGTTTTCCAGTCTCAAGTCAAACGTGGGTCATTGTTGTACTCTGCTGCCTGCAGGGATTTGCAGGCTCTGTGCTTCCATACATCAGCTTGAGCATATTGTTCATTTTCTTGCATTGGCTTGTCCTCTTAGAACACTCTTCCATTGTACACATGCTGTTTCACTTGATTTTGTGCAACATTTTCAACCTGCTTTTGTTAGATCATTGGGACAGCCATGTGTGCCGTGCTTTGACAGGTACTTAAAAGGTGCTATATTAAGTGTCTTCATACATACATACTTGCACTTGTTACCTTACCAAAAGCCACTACAGTGAACATAATTCAGTAATTTAAGCAGTGATGCAATGAGGTGTGCATGAAATTTTTAATATGGTTATTGGCACAAATTACAGGAATGAAGCAATGGGTGGTTCAAATCCCATTAGTGCAATAATAATATTTTAAAATGACGAATAACTTTTGTTATTAGTATAAATGAGGATTTACAATTAAAAACTCGACAACTTCTTCCTATTTTATTGACTAGACAGGCTCCACAAGTACATTTACATAATTTAAGAACAACCCCATTAACACATATCATCAAGCCTGTCAACATCAACACTGAGCTCAGAATACTCTTATCTCAACTCAAATGGATTCCTCCACAGACAACTAAATATCTCACATTACCTTTTTTATGCAACCTATTTGTTCCCTTCATCCACCCCTTCATGTCTTTCAGTACATCAATCCCTCCTTTATCACATTTCACATCCATCCATCCACCCATCCACCCATCCACCCACCCACCCACCCTCCACCCACCCACCCATCCACCCACCCACCCATCCATCCACCCACCCACCCATCCATCCACCCACCCACCCATCCACCCATCCACCCACCCACCCATCCACCCACCCACCCACCCACCCATCCACCCACCCATCCACCCACCCACCCACCCATCCACCCATCCACCCACCCAAATATATCCAAATCATCATCTCTTTTGTGCAAGAGCTATGGGACCTGTACTACTTTCTTGACAATATTCCAGAGATTTGATTCTCTTGCTCACAAAATTTTGTTTAGGATAGGACACTTGGTTGAAGATGACCTGGTTTTCCACCAGGTTATCTGATTATCTCAACCAGGTCATCTGACTATCTTTCACTGGTTGTGTCAAAAACTAGAACTGTTCTTGATGGACGAACTTTTTGGTTGCAGGAATCAAATTTTGGAACTCTCTTCCTGCATCTGTTCATTTTGCTCAGTCTCTTGTGTCATTTAGTCTCAACTTATAACTTAACCTTTTTAGCTGGCTTTCCCCATAGTGTACCTCTCTGTTTCATCAGACTGACTTCCTGGACTGACCTGATTCCTGGACTAACTTGATTCTGGTGCACCATCAACTGATGCCTTGTGCATCAGAACAGTTGCAAATTATAATGGTGATGATATGCTAGATGAAACAGATACTGGCCAAGTGCCTTTTCTAGCTGAGCACATGCACCAGTATACTGACCGGTATTGCTGAAGTCCTGTCATTTCAACACACATACCCTTGACGCTCTGTCACAGATCCAGTTCATCAAGGCATTGGATTGCAGCATTTGGCCTGAACTTCTCCAGTGCCAGAGCTAGTTTTTGGACACCAAGTAGTTGCTCTACTCCAATATTGAACACAATAATAGGCAGTTGATCTATCATATCCCACCCAGTGACATCAGGCAACAGTTGACAATCCCAACGAACAACCAATGCAGAATTGGGCAAAAATTTTAATTAAAAAACTTTTTGATAGTCTTCTTGCTTGGCAAGTCCTAATTTTCATGACCTAGATCTTGAGCAGTAGCAGCCAAAAGATGTGGTGCTTTCCTGTCACTGATTTAAGTTGAATCAAAAGCTGCAGCAAACTTCTTAGTGACACATGGATTATTGCTGAGCTTTTTACAAGATGACAGTTGCTTTCTCATTCTCTTTGATAAGCTAGCACATTATGACTCAATGCCTTATTTATTGTAACTGCTTAACTCAATCCTACAGCGCTGGTTAGAACTTCCATCTCTTTGTTGATCTGTCATGGAGTGCCTCCTCAGACTATCTTACCGGTTTTGAGTTTCATTTTCTGTGCCACAGTGGCACAATTATAATGATTAAAAGATTAACCACAAACATTAAGGGAAACAGAAATTCAACATTTATTTGCAAGTGAGTCATTCACTAAGAAGAATAAACAGATGACTGAAGGATGGCAAAATGTCATATATACTGGATGAAACTTTCAAGGTCCTGTGCAACCTCTAAATATTCTTCAATTTACATAAAACTGCACCTGATTCATTATTCTATACAGTGGACTTATTTGGCACCTTCCACTAATCAAAAACTGAAACTTCATTTCACCGTACACACATGAACCACCTTAACACTCAATTATTTAAAAATCCTTAAAACAATCTCATTCAGTGATTCCTAAGCAATGAATGGTCTGTTGCAGTTTTACCTTGGAGCAACTACTATCACCTGACGCGTTGTTTATTACGACAGCAGTGCTGCAGAAGTTATCAGATAAGAAAACATAAGAACTAAGCACTATGTAAATGAAGCCTCAGTTAACCAAATATACATAAACAACAAAACATTTATGGCATGCCTACTCACCTGCATGCATGCACACACACACACACACACACACACACTAGCAAGCATTGGTGTGCATTTCTGTATTCATATGTAAGTGGAAAATCTTGTTGGGTGTGATAAAGCTAATTTTTATACCATCCTATTTTTAGGTTACATCATTATTCATCTGGTTAAGGACGTGCTGCACTGAATTACTTATCTTCTCTACTCCTCCACCACAACCACAGAAGATGAGTACAACCCTGAAAGTTAAACACTCCAGGCATGAAGCCTATAATTAGTTCAGATTGTGCAACTGGCTTCTGATAGTGAGGTCCAGTAGGCTGTCAGACAATAAACAGCAGCAAATGATTTATGTCAGGGATAAGACAAATATATGTAGCAAATACATAAGATCTAAAAGCCCAAGTCAGCTAAGCATGACTTCAACTAATTACTTAAACATAAATCTAGCAAATGTACAAACTATCTAAACAGTTATCAGTAGTAGTATTAGGTAAATTTATAATGAACACAGTAACAGATAAAGTAAATACACAGAAAACACATATATCAAATTAATACAAGAAGTATGCGAATCAAAGTTAAACATAGATCACCAAATAACAGAATTCGGGAACAAGAGCATACAATCTATTAACAAAAATTTTAGGAACATCATCTTTACCACAACTGACTGATATGTTATGTTAACTCTCCTTCCACTAGCTTTGCTTCTAGAGTTCCCAAATTACAATACCATTAATTAATTTCACGACCAACAAAAAAAAAGAAAGAACTAAAAAAGTGATTGTCAACCTTTTTTGGACATAGCCTGACTCTTCATGTTGACTCTGAATTTGACTTGATAGATTAGACTCTGCCCATAATGCTCCACAATACTGTCACCTCAATCAACTCTGAAGAATTGATAAGGAAAATGACAAGCTGTTGAAGACAAGTCCATCACCACGTCAAAGCTAATGTTCCGGGCCCTAAAACAGTAAACAGAAATCTTAGTAACTTGAAAAGCTTAGGGGTAACATGTGAAGGAAGTAACTCTTATCTCAGGATTGTAGGTCACTCATGCTGACTATGACTCAGACACAAAATTTCATAAAGCTCTTCAATGTTGCCTCTGACCTCTGATTGTTCCACAGATGATGGTTAGATTTAATCATTCAATAACAGTGTTCTCATCAGGTCTCTGGCCACCTTTAGCCATTCACAAGAACTTTCTTTTATTATCAGGTCTTTGGACTCTGACAGCTAGACATATTATCCTGACCTCTTCTATCTCCCTCAGCCTGGACTCTGCCACCACCAACACCCTTAATACTAATGTTCCTGTCCACAACTTAGGTGTGATATTTGACCAAAATCTTACCTTTTCTGATCATATCACTCATCTTTCCCACTCTTCCTTCATGCACATCCCTGACCTTTGCAGAATCTGCCCTACACTTGACTTCAAAACAGCATCTACCATTGCCACATCCATGGTCCATGCTGACTACTGCAATTCACTGTTTCTGAATATAGATGTCACCCTTATAATCCGCCTGCAAGCTCTCCAGAATGCCCTAAGCTTGTGCTGTAACCAAAACCTCCAAATACCATCACATCACTTTAGTTTTCAAATCATTTCACAGGCCTAAAATACCCAAACAAATCAAAGACAAAGTTCTATCACTTACCTACAACACACTTCAATCCTCCCAACCCTCCTATCTTCATGAGTTATTTACAATTCAACCACTCTGTTCAACAGCTTCTCTTCAGCCTAACACTTCTCCGCTCTCCCAACACCTCATCCTTAAAATTTGAAATTGCTCCATAGCCATAAATGCTCCACCCCTCTGGAATAAACTCCTGCCAAAATTACAACAATTATCTGATCCATCAAACAAGCTCACCAACACTTAACCCATTTCAATCTCTGTGCAGGTCTTTCACTCAAAACAGAAAACACTCTTATTCCACATATCCTATCATGATTTCTCGTCAGTAATTATCTTGCTGCTCCAATTCCAAACAGCATCCACCATAGCTGTCCAACTGTCTCCTGCATGACCCTTGAATTTTGACCTAGAAACAAATCTTACCCTTCCTGCCTATAAGATTCTGTTTTGACTGAGCACCTGTAAATAAGCTGGTTGCCATGACTTAGATTTCATTGGATGGTGTAGAAATTTCCCTGCCATAAGTTGCTGCGTCCATTGTTTAAATTAACAGCAATTTAACAGGTGAACAACTATTCATTAAGGGCCACATGGCTCTATAACAAGACATCAGTTTAACATGATGCACCAGAATTTGAACATGGATCAGAATTTGAACACAGGAAATCTGTCACAATACTGGTACACCACTGGTGCTGACTGCATCATAAAAAGGAGATGTGCAACTGTAGTACCCCAATTAGGTGAAAACAATCCACGAATAACTACTGAAGAGCGGAACTCCAGTTTTTTCCATGTCTTCATCTGTTTCTCTGCCCTGTCTGTCTCTTGTCTCTGTCTCTCAATGCTCCATTCTGGTTATGCTGAAGACATTCAGCCAGATAATTATTCTGGCAGGACTTAACCCTGCCCAACAAATGCCTCTAGATTTTGCCAAACTATTTCAGCCAAATCTTCAAACAAATCCACTCCAACGAATCTTGTTACACACACTGCCCCAAAATAAACAACTCTGGGACCTGTCTAACATTTCACTACATCTGCAGTCATATCACATGTAACACTGGCAAAAGCCAGAGGCGGCAGCAGCTAAGCATCTGGCAACTGTGTCTTGTTACTCTGTAAACAGCACTATTTGTGTACAGTTAGTCATGGGAACAGCTACACAAATCATTCCATTAAGCATTCAGGTTACAGGAAACTTTTAAACCTGTGAATTTATTTATTTTATTACCAAGCATTTATCAGACTTCAAAGCTTGGATACTGAAGTAGAAGACTGACTTTAGTACTTCTTCTCTGGAGCAAATAAAATGATCATGGTTCAAACAGATTATTTGGACTGAAACATTTAGCTGTAACTGCAGGAGATCAGTTTCCAAAGTAGAGATTATTTGTGCAGATAATTGCAGTCTGATAAAAGCAAGGATAATACAGATCAGGATGAAGTATATTTGATGAAGTAGTCATGGCCACTTAGTATTACCCATGCAATTTTTAATCTTAAGATTTTATGAAGCATTTATTGACGAAAGGCAGCAGTAGAGGCAAACCATAACAAAGCAACGGCTACAGTGAAAGGACAGAAAAGGGACACAACACTCAATTCTGCAGATAATCACATCATAAAACAAGTTGCTCCTAATCTGAAATATATTCACTCCCACGTGACTAAAGACTATTTCTAGTGGAATGACTGTAAAATATACTCGTGTTTTCAAGCAGAAATACATTTCCAAAAAAGCTACACCAAAAAGCTATACATACTGTAATTTTAGCCTAAACATTTTCTTCAGCATCAAACTAGTGCTCATTTGGAGAACTGCTTAATCACAACAGAAAATAAAACTATAATTCCCTTAGCAAAAATATCATAAATGAGCATATTTTCTTGTTTAGTCGGATAAAAAAAAATTTCTTGACATTTGCAGTTTATAGCTCTACTTCATACAAGCAGGAATCTAAATGCAGAACAGCAGGGCAGCACACAGTTATGACTTTTTCTAACAGCTAAGGTTCTGAACTCCAAACTGCAGTACCAGGTTGTGGCATCTTACCCATTACAGACCTCCTATGTCTATCTCCAGGATAACTGAACTGCAGACACCATAAGGCTTGAAATGACCCTGCAATAAAATAATTCAAAAATACTGTTGCAACACTGTGGATATTATATCTGACATAAATCCCACTTTATGCCATCTTCTATTTTATGCCCATAAGTACAACATTCATCTTCTTCACAGTCATCAAACGTGCTTGGTATGGTTCATGAGTATATACTGCTGTTACCAGGTCTTCTAACAGCACTTCACATCAATTGCAATTAGAAACGGGTTTTGAAGATTCTTGCAAAAGCCTTGAAAAAACCTAGCCATTTGCAAGGCAATTCTTAGATGCTATTAAATGGCACTATTTGTATATAGCTATTCGTCAAATGGTGCAAAACTGCATTATGTGGATCACTGAGTTGGCATTTCTTGAGATTTAATTAATATCATAAACAGTGGGTGGGGTAGTTACACCAGAAGCCAACAAGAAAAGCTAAACAGTACCTTGATCTAGTGTCTTTGCTAATGTGGCCAATCATTAACCAACTGTGTTGCTAAGTTTTAGGACATGTGACCAAACAGCTACCAGGCTTCAAGTTCTCCCAGTACATCACTAGGCTAACTTGACACTTACAATCCTCAATCATATCTGTTCTAATATAATGACTGATGCAAAGAAGTAGAAGTGTATAGATCAGAACAGATGTCCTACTAACTGAAAGTGAAGAACGTTCTGTAGTACATATAAAGTGAACCAAAGCCTCTTAAAAAATCAGCCTAGCAACATCACACTAGCAACACGTCACCTCCTAATTCATCTCCTAACCCCAAGTTCAAACGAGTGACCCTCAAATTTGTCAACCAAACTGTTCACCAAACTCTGACATGCAGCCATCAACCAGGAAGTAACTGGATCACTCAAACAACAGGATATAAAGAAATTCATTATTCAACTAATTGGCAAATTTTCAACTCTAAGGTTCCCAACAGATATGACAGTGCCAAAATTTAATAGGCTTAAAGTGGGAAAAGGTGACACTGTCAGAAGCAAATAACCTGTGGGAAAGAGATAGAAAGGGATGTAGGAGATGTTATGTGGGCCTGATCAATAATGCTTCCGGGAGTCAGGCCACCCAGCCAGAAGAAGGTGTGGCAGGTCACATTCAGCCCCAAGGGTTGCAGTTTGCCCAACACAACCCCAAGGCCTCAATGTTACAATTTTACGTAACTGATTTTCACATGTAATAGTTTCCACCCAAAAATTATTAACTACAGTTAAACTGCTTCATTCCTCAAGCTTAATCACTTAAGGGCAGTCATTAAACAATGTAAGTGCCCTAGATTTTTCAGAAATTTATCATAACATTTTTCTTTTATAGACAGTTTGGTATGTGATTACGACTGCAGCATGTCCAACAAAGGTTCAAGTTCAACTCTCAGCCAACATGATTTACAAGGATATTTTCTTTGGGACTTTTGGATTGTTGTCCTCAGACTCTCACGCTCTTTTCAGCTCTTTTCCAGGAAATATTCTTTCTACAGAGCCTGTGTATTCACCTTTTAATCATGACTACAAGCAATTTGCCAGATCACACTTCCATGTGTTCACATCCATGTGTCCACAAACTGCCCCCGTATACTGACTGTTAGACTGACCCTGGATTTTGGAAAGCCTAACAGTTTCACTTAAAGATGACCATTAAACAATGTTCCTGTATGTACAAATACAGTAGCATATTGTAGTGTTATAAGTTTCCTGATAGATTAGCACAGAGTGGGCCTATCTGAAGAAATTGTCTGTTTGATAAAGAGTTTTATGGTTTAAATAATAAACTGGCATATAATAATGCATGAAATAATACAAATACAGTGTGACAAAAATACTTGCACCATAACAAGTCGCAAGGTTTCCCCACCTTCGATTCTAAAATTCTGATCATATCACTAATATTAAAGTCAAGTCATCAGCAAATGACTAAATTAATTACATCTAGCAAAGATAATCAGTTCCATAGAGTGTTTGAATGTTCGTATGCAGACCAGGCGAACAACTGAAGTATATTTGAACCCTCTTGAACACTGATTACAACTGGTACCTGGCGACAACACACTCATTGTAATTTTACGAAGCAGCCAAAATCAAAGAAAAACTTTAATTGTAATTCAACTTAATCCATAGTTTCGTTGCAATCAGTGTTCAACAGTTTTAAATTTTACCAGAGTTTTGCTTAATTTAAGCGTAATTTTGCAAGTGAATCGTTGATGCAATGCAGATTGCGTCAAAGGCAATCTACCTAGCAGACGCCGCACAGCACAAGCCACGGCGTTGTAAATAAAATTTTACATAGCATCCTCAAGTTTTGATACATGAAACTGACAGTGTCTAAAAATTATTTGAACACGCCGTCGTCTATGAATATTTTAAAACACAAAAGTTACATTCAAAGGGAGAAAATTTACCACTGGATACGAAGTTACACTTACCAAAATACCCCGAACTTATAAATGGCGTGTCTGAAAATACAGCGGCTAGCGGAGTAAGCTGTGCATGGCTGTGCATGCTTATCGGTGCCAGCGTGTTGCGCACAACCGCTGGTCGCAGTTGGGGGTATTAATGCAATGAACACTGCATGACCACGGAATGTTTTTTACCTTGACTGAATTTATAGATCCAAATTTCATAACCAGAAACGTCGGAATAAACAATATAAATCTACTCAAAATTCTCTTTTCGTGACAGCTTTTTACTTATAATTGGGCTACTTTAATCGTAATCGTAATCTCATTATTTCTGCAAAAAGCTAACTGTGGATCCAAATAATTGGCAGCCTGGCGTTTAGTCAAATCACGAAATCGGTGAGGCGGGCTTGGTATGGTTAGTTTCCAAGTGAAGATCAAAATGTCAGGCAGATAGACACGTGAATAGCTACAGTGTATGGTGCTTGGAAATGGAGCGGTGTACAAAATTAAAATTTAAAAAATACAATATAATTAAAAAATTAAAATTTGGAAATCGCTCCATAGCCATAAATGCCCAACTCCTCTGGAATGAACTCCCGCCAGAATTACGACTGTTATCTGAACCACCATACGAACTCACCAACACGTCTTCTCCCCTTGCAAAAATAGGCCTATCTGCAAAAAAGATATGCTATTACTCTATCTATTACCCTTCAGGCTTTCCACTCAAAACTAAAGGCCTACCTTTTCAAGAAAGTCTTACACTGATCCATCTAAACCGCCGCTTTCCCATTTCTCTGAACCTTCCCATATCTCTCATATCGATCCAAATCCAAACACCATCCAGCTTAATGACTGTTTGCCTGCGTGACTCTAGGATTTTGACCTGGAACCGATTCTGACCTTCGTGCCTATCGACTTTCTTTGACTGAGCGCCTGTGAATAGCTGGTACCCGCGACTTAGATTTCGATGGGCTCTGTAGAAATCTCGACTTTACGATACGACACGATAAACCAATTATAATTATATATAGGTCTATAACCTCCATGCGATAAAAAATTACCCACTGTAACAGATCTTTTGTCCCATTCTTACTCGGATCTTCTGGCAACGGGACTTTATTCTTTACGTCGTTTCTTTGGACAATACCTCTGACTTGACGCAGCGCTCGTGAATAAACTGGTGCCTTGTGCTCAGTTTCAAGATAGCGCTTTAGAAATTGTGAAGATCACGATTACGATTTGGGACACATCTGTTTTGAGTCGCTCATTGGCATTCTAAAATGCCGACGTGATTGTACTATCGATTTTGTTTTGGCTAAGCGCCTATAATAAGCTGGTTCCCGCGACTTACCTTTTGTTAGGCGCTGTAAAAATCTACCTTTAGAATCCTCTTCGCCCAGAAATTTTGAGCTTACGCCACCTAGCGAATGAATTAGCCTACAATATACACGCGTATGTATAAATGTGCAGAGTGCGTATCTGGAACCTGAACAGCGTCTGCTAGTGAGTGACCTGCCAAAAGCCTCGAGCAAGAGGGTTGTGAAATTTAGTAGCAACAGTTCGCCTGTTTAAGGCTGGTTAAATGCTTTTGCTTAATTGAAGCATACAGGATAGACTAGCATAGAACTGAATAGAGTGGAAATAGGCCAACATTAGGCCTATGTCATTAATGTAAAAAATTCTAACGTTAGCAATATCGGGCCTTCACTTGAAATGACATAGGGGGCCTATGTACAACGGCAAAAACTCAAATGACAGTACTTATGAAACCTTATTGGTTACATGCGCAGTTCATTTCGAATTTTGGGTAATTTTCACCCTAAATCCAACCTTCTTCAGTCGTTTTCGAAATTTTCTCTTATTAATTTTTATTGGCACTTTTATGTTTCTCCGTATAATTACTGAAGAGTTAACTTTGTCGAGTACATATTTAAGATGTAAAATTCCGTGACGAAAGCCTAATCACCTTAAAATTACAAGTCAATTCAAGAGTTTTGCATAGGCCTATATAGGCCTACAGAGGAATCGCAATATACAGTTATCTCCGCTGTCTGCAAATCGATATCAACTCATAGTTACATAATATGCAGCCAGTACAGTTCCTCAAACATGAAGGCCGAGATGAAAACCTAGGGATATCTCCAATCAGGCAAGCAGCAGCATTTTGGACAGACTGGGGCTGCGAGATGCAAGAGAGACCTAAGCCTTTGAAGACAGCATGACCACAGTCAATCCTAGAGCAGACGAATGCATGAATATGATGTGAACAGCGTAGGCCTATAGCTGTATGCCTAAGTTAATTAAAAGCGGCTGATGAAAGACTGTCATTGAAGCTTATCATTTGTTTGCTTTACTTGGTTATTATTATTGTAATGTAATGTATGTATATATCACTAATTTTGTAAAGTGCCTTTTAAGTAACTCATAAAGGCTCGTATCTGTATGTTATGACACATCGTCTATATGATGTGATGAGCTGAGATAGGCTAGGCTGTGGGCAAAGTTACAGATACATAGCCTGAATACATTACACCTCATGTTACATAAGTGTATAAACATAAATTCGCTCTCTAAATGTTTCATCAACTTATAGTTCTATGAGTTGCTACAAGTTTATTTTTAATGTAACATATTTAGAGGGAACAACGATATTTGATAAATGCGTTATTGTAAGCGACAAGTTAGCATTAGCTGCACGAGGCTTTGAATCCAGTTGGAATTGTTGTACATCTGTCTTCACCTTTATGTGCATCTGCTATCAAAGCCCGTTAGCCTAATTCCTTACTGGCGCTATAAGAATGCCTGATCTATTATGCGTATAACTGCGCTTGAAGTCTGACGCCATCCGGCTCTGATGTCAAAGATTTTCGGAGCCGCTCTCTTCGAAGTCGCCTCTCAGCCGTCGTGTTGCGTGCGATAGACTTAATGACGAAAGTCGATTATATTCCGAAAGCACAGCGAAGCGTTCATTAAGCTCATCACACACTAATAGCAGCGACTTCGAAGATAATAATCGTCGAATTTCAACTCAGAACATAAGCTCTCTGCGGAAGTATCGCGTTGACAAAACACGACCCACAGCCTATGTGTCAACGTCTATGCTGTAACCGTAAGTCTGAATACATACGGACAGCTGTACATAAGAGGCATCGACCGGTCGCGGACAGAGGGTGAGGGTACATGACCCCGAAGCTTAATTTGAGATGATGCCAGTGGATATGTCCCCCGATATTTTGGCATATTTTAAAACATCAGATTCAGCATTTGTTTTACACAGACTTACTTGTCCTTCCATACAAGCAAACTATCGCGAAAAGAGATGTGAGCGTAATACTGGGCTGTTTGGTCAGCAAGTTTTATGCTAGCGTCTGTATTGGAAATTTGTAAGAGTCATTGGGCTAATGATTTGTTTGTGCGCACGCGGATCACATACTGGCTGGCAGGAATCGAACACGTGGTAGGGTGGTGTGATTGCCTGGCGGCGCCCTGCAGGCAAGCGGGCTGACGTCAGCAGTGAATCTTGCCGAAACGCATTTTATCACGTGAGCGCTCACGCGGGAAATGATGTTCCTATGTTGTGATGAGTGAGTGGATTTTTGAAAAATGCAATGACTGAGCGGGAAATATTTCTAGGCTAGTTTGCTGACTTGGCGGGAAACAGTTTATATAAAGCGATTATGGGTGCATTCTTACAAGATAGCGCGAAGATTTGTAGCATTCGTCTGTCGTGAGTTAAGTTGAAAAATTGAGTTGCAAATGTCGTTAATAGATTCGTGCTGTAACAATTCAAGTAGGCCTACTATCGTGATTGAACTGTTGGTTTAATTATAATTAAATAAATCAAGGACTTTGTGCCTTTTCTCGAGTTAACGTTATGCTACGAATCGAGCGAGTCGACTCTTCAATTCCGATCGCTGATTATTTCGAAAGCTCGTCGACTTTATGTGGTGACCAGCGCGGTGGGAGTCGCATATCCCCGGTTACGAAAAGACTGATGAACGAAGATTTAACGGAAGAATCGACCCTGGTGGAAGATTTCAGCCAGAGACGCAAGTGGAGTGATCGAAGGACTGAGATTCGAAATTCATCAGGCAAACACGAAGGCCGACTTTTCCAGAATTCATGTACTATTGGTGGTCATCGGTTAGGTTGGAGTCATCGACAAGACATCACGCGTTAAAAGTAGGCCTACTTAAAGCTTGCATTGGCTTCCTGTTCAGCAAAATATTTGCTTCAAACTGGGACTTATACCTTGTAAAAACATTAAATTCAGTCCTCATACCTCAGACCTATCATTGTTCAACCAGGTCATCTGATTGTCTTTCTCTGACTGTGTCCAAAACTGTTCTTGGTGAACGGGCTTTTCGGTTGCTAGACCTAAATTGTGCAGAATACATTGCAAGAGAAATCGCAAAAGAGCGTAAGAAACAGATTCATGTTTGAAACAGTCAAGAGGGTTAACTAGCGCATCGTTTAGACCTCGTGTTTGTGCCACTAGGTGTCACCGCTGTCGCATACAGGAGAGCTGCCGTCTTCCGCGGTAGAATCTACCTCCTGTGGCTACAGCGGCTGATGACGATAGGCCTGCAGTGTATTGCACGGACAGACTCGGTGTATGCGGCGGCTTAAACGCCAGATGACGCCAACGTAGGATTGACGCTGCATTGCCTTCCATGTCGTCATTATAGTCAAGAATAGTTTCGTAATGTGGGCAGAATTTCGAGTCTTAGCCTGGGTTGAGTAATTCTTCCAGCTGACTGTCTTTCTGTAGGAATTATTATTTACTAGACACAGGCCTAGGATTTCATTATTAGAACTTGAAGTTTGATTTTAGAAGACTAGGATTTTACTAATCTCACGCCGGAAGTCGATAATAAAAACTTCTGCGATGCAGACAGAGTCTCAAGTGATAGGCCTAAGTGTTCGAAGCAGACGCTAAAAAACTTTGGCTGAAAGCGTTAAAGGTAAATCTGTTGGCGCCATTTTCTGTGAAAAGAAAAGCCTCGTAAAACGGTTGCCATCAAGGTAAGTCTAACTGAATGCTTCGATATTTCAAGTGCCTATAAGCTTATATTAAGTACCTGGTCCTATATAGGCTGCTGTTTTGAGTGGATTCTAATGTTTTCCTGTAAACGTAAAGTCTCCCATTTGTCATAGTGGAATTTGGAACAGTGCAGTATAGTCCTAATTGAGCCGGCGAGGTTAACACAACGCGACTTAGGCCTACTTTTCAGCTGTTTCTTGTGCCAAATTCCACTGGTTGGTGACAGTCACAGAAGCGTTTGCGAGCAGCGACATCATTTTAGCGAGGTCTGCAGCTAACTTCAAGTGCTTGGTTTTTTAAAGAAATCTTGAAACGAATCAAATATAAATACTACCATTGCAGCAGGTAAAAAATCAAAGGTCCACAGACATTTATGCCTATATTATCAACTAGCTCTTCCTGTTGGGCTGTAGGGCAACTCGAACAAACACTTCATGACCCCGTCCGCCTTGCAGATTCAATCACAAAGCAAGCATCGCTCGCTTTCAGACTCCTATTTGGTATTGAACTGTACATATTAATATATTTCCGAGTTCTGATTTGTGACGGAGGCAGGGAAATGGAATAAAAGTCCAGCACAGATAGTTAAATGTATAAATGCAAATGTTTCCATAAGACAGGCGCACATAGGCTAAAATCCTAAATGCGCAGGTCTTGATCTAGTGAGTAGATCCGATTGCAGCCTAAATTTATGATGTATTTATTAAGGAAACTTATCTATCTGATCACCTTGCTGTCTCCGCCTCCATTTCTTTTCCTACCAAAGTCGAGTTGGCCAAGTCTTGTATGGTCGCCATAGACAATAATATCCGGCACTCGAATTGCAAGGTTAATGCCAAGCTTAAGCTATACAAACTGTATGTCTTACCAGTGCTCCTTTACGGTTTCAAGACGTGGACAACCACAGAGGCTCTGGACAAGAAACTCGACGGTTTTTCACACGTGGTGCTTCAGGCGAATCCTCAAGATTCCCTATGTTGACCAATGATACCAGTGAGGAGGTAAGAGCAAGGACAGCAAGTGTATCAGTTTCTTCCATCGTCAAAGAACGCAGGCTCCAATTCTTTGGCTATGTCGTGCGAGCTCCATCGGATGAGGACCAAAGAAAGGTTCTACGGACAGCAATGAATAAAATCCCCAAGGACTGGAAAGATCTCTTGGCAGCCCAAGAACTACATGGACTAGAGTAGTGGAAAGGATCTCGAATCACCTAGAGTACGCCCCTTCCCCAAAGAGAGAGAGAGAGAGAGAGAGAGAGAGAGATCCATATATTTACATTGTTATCACTTTCAGACCCTGGCATAAACTATAGATGTTCATACTTTCAAAAATGACGTTTGCTGTTCACTTCCTTCTTCTAACTTTTACCTTTTCGCAAATGCCGTATCTCACCAACTTCAATCTGTTCTAACAGAACTGTACATTCCTCTTAAATTCAAGAAGGCTGTCGTTCGTGACCTGAAGCTTTGGTTTAATTCTGAAACTGCCGAAGCTCGTTGTCGACGTAGCCAACTTCAACGCGCTTGGCGCCGCTCACGACTTCCCTTCTATCGTGTGCATTTCAAAGAATAGTGGAAAATAGTCCTGTTTCTAAGACAAAAACATCCTAGCTGTCAAACTTAATTTAAGAAAACTCATCTTTGGAAGACCCTCAGTAACTTACTCCACAGGAAAAACCCATGTACGCTACCCAAGATTTCATCGCCATCTGATGGTTTCGTTTGCCTCACACTCTTGATTTTATGGAACTGAGTACGATCAGCTCATTTGTATAAACTGCACTTGTAGTTCCGGATGAGGATGAGCCTATATATCCGAATTTGTATATTTTTGTATATATGCATATATATATATTTGTATGTCAGTATACTATCATCTACTCACCTACGTATATATGTGCAATATTTAGGCTATATTTGGATGCATGGAAGAGGCGATCGTGATGAAGAGCGTATCCCGGATAATAACCGTTCACTCGTTACTTCGAGTCCTCACCTGCGCTCAGCGTCAGACGATGCTCTTTATCGGACGTCTTTATGTAGCGCGTCTATATTTGACACTCTCCGGCTACTGTGCGGAGGGGTCCATATCGTCTGTGACTGCACCGAATGCAAAGCCTGTTCGCGCCGAGACCCAGTTAGGTCAAACTGAATAAATGTTCATGCAAATCTAATGTCTTCCATCGGTTTCAACAGATGAAGACTGGTTTTAGGCCCAAGTAAGCCAATTCTGAGCTTCACCATCAAATGACCACTGGTCTTTTGTGGACTCCGTAGTTCAAATCTATTCAAACAAACTCTCTCATTAGCAGCTCAATAAAACTGTGTTAGGGAGACCAGCTAATTCACCGGCGCATACTCAAGTCACATCCACAAGAGGATGCCTACACAGAACACTCTAAATCTCATCTAATCTCGTCTAATTACTTATATAGCGCCGTTATCATAATAGTTTTCAATAGATAGTCGTCTATATGAAACCTTTGTAAAAAGCGTAATCGGCTGGAAAAGATGTTATAGGCCCCTAGTAAAGTCTGTAATCTCTACGGGTTTTTTCACTCTAAAATAGCTAATTCTTTGAAACCATGCCGCTAAAATCTAACAATCATCTTTCAATAAAGAAAGTGGCAAGGAAAGACAAATTCTGTTCGGAGGCGAAATTCATAGGTCAGGCAACTGGATACGGTGGATGGTCTTCGTTTGGGCTGGAACAGTTAGGCTACTGCTGGCGAAGATATTGCGATTGGGGGTTGGGGAGTGAGTTGTAGGTAAGTAGGGCCTAACAGATTCTTCGATTCGTTCTGATATTTAAAATCACTTTATATTACAGTATTTGGTTGAAGAAGCCAAAATGAATGTATGATTCTGTGTAACCATTCTACTCGGAACTTAAAGTCATCTGCCTTAGTTATAATAATTGTTCGATTGATATGAAATGCAGCTAAATTTTAATTAATTAATATATCAGTACTGAGATACCAGTTTCGTGTGGTGTAGGCCTAATTATAATAATAAAATTAGGTATGGGGAAAAGCCAATGGATTGCCTATAGAAACCTGAACAGCAGGGAGGCAGCGTGAAATATTTGAATTTCGGAGAACTAAGAAGAGTCTAACGATCTGCTGCAGGAGCAGACGACATTCTGATGGCGCGAGAGATAACCGTTGCGGACTAGCTTCACTTCGCTGGAATCTGTCGAGTTGTCAGGACGTTTTACAGGAAATCTCCAATAACTTCGGATTGATTTCCACCAAATCTAGGTCTACGTAATCGATGTCTGGATCGAACGCTACAATCAGTTTGTTGTCATGTCGTTTATTGTCGACGGTGATATGGGCGGAATGGGGTTCGTATAGTTGTATCAAGGTGTTTGGGTATTAATTCGAGCTACCAACTTTGCTTACGACGAGCTGTAGACCTACGAAGTGATACTCACATCGAATGAAGGCAAAGACGTCTATTCGCGTACACGACAGATATATAGGGATAGCTGTGTACGAACTCCGTAAAAGCTTTAGTCCAAAGACAAAGTCTTTGTGAGTTCAACGACCTACCACGATTCAATGATTCAGCAAGTGACATGGTTGAAGACAGCTACAGTAGAAAGTAGGTGCGATTAATCAACTTGTTCTACAAGTCTATTTCCTAGTCCTCAAATTCTACTAGAAAAAGGGTGAACAAGAACTTCCTAAGGTTTGACGCCGAGAACTGATCAAGAATCTTAAGACGCGATCCTCCGATTTGCAAGTAACGTGCGACTCAAAATAAGGGAGACGCAGCCTACTAACCAAAAGCCTCTAAATAGGTCTATAACTAGCATAAATCTAACTCGATGCTGCTAAACAGGTGGTTAGAATACAATACAATACAACTAGTATTTATAACGCGCCTTAATAAAACAATGTCTTATATACTCAAAGGACGCGTTACAACATAATAATTAGTTTTAGAGAATAAATGAGTCTTAAGTTTTAATTTAAAAGTATCTATTGAAGAGCATCTTCGAATAGATTCAGGTAAAGAGTTCCACTCAGCTGGACCAGCTACTTCAAACATTCTTTTACCAAACTGTAGGTTAACTCTCCTGACTTCAAAGTCCCCTTTTGAAGCCGAACGCAATCTTCTTCTGGACTCAGTGAAAGTACAAGGCTTAACTAGAGAGGACAGGTAGGATGAGAATAGGATCGAATAAGTGAATGATTGAACTGTTGTAGACGTACTGTACATGCCATTATAGCTGTGTAATTAAGCCATCAACGTCTGACATATAAATTCTTATTATAATTGAAATTATCTCTGTTATTATAATTGAAATTATCCCATGTTCAAATAGGTCTACATACTGTTCAACGTCGCATTACGATGTCATTAAGACGGTCGACAAGTCGCCACATCACATAGTTTGGGGCTCATCCGGGATGAATCAAAAATTAAACTATGGAAAATATATGCCTACATATTGAACCAAGTTGCTCGGACATTTTTGATTATAGATTAAATAGCGTGAGGAGAGGAAGGACCGGTTGCTTACGTTATTGAATTGCTAATACCTGGAAAAGACACAAAGAATGGGACCTGAGGAGTGAGTTGTAGTTAACAGTGACAGAATCTTATAGACATTTTAATATATACCAAAATACCAAATAAAAAGTAGTTGAAAAACCAAAATGAATATAAGATCCTGCACACAAGAATGAAACAAGCAACATATCTGTACTTCTATTATAGACAACTATATCCTCTCTGCACAGAGCATTCCGCGCTATTTGGCTTAAAGACTCTTATGAGGAAAATCTTTTGGACAAGTTAGCTACGGGGCCATGAAAGTAATTGTCAAAAACTGTCTAGATTTTGAAAACTTTACCTTAGCATAGGCCTACCCTTTTAGAAACCCATTTATTCTCATATTATTGGCCAGATAGCACCGTAGATCACATTTATAGACATACAGGCGGACCATGCACGCACGTATGCGTCTAAGGCTATTATTATATAGATTTCTTGCTTGTTACAGATCCTCTTCTTGGCACAGATGGTCGTTTCTTCTGTGCGTCTTCTAACTTTTCTTCTGGTTTATTCATAAGTGGCTTTTTGTCATGAACCATATTTAGGGTCAGCTGCTTTGTCCACGACTTATTCTATAACGACCTGGTCTTTCCCGTTATGAAAACCATATGGAAGCCGTCTACTGGAGGATGCTCAATCTGCCGCATCAGTTGTTGCAGACTCCACCGTCATTAACTGCATCCTCGGTGGCTTCCTACGCATGCGTTGAAGGCCGCCGCATCACCGCGAACTACAAAGAATTTCTTACTATCAATCAGTGCAATGGGGCGGGTTGCGATGTTTCAAATTGATTTCATGCCTAAGACATTGATCCCCGGTTATTTGCAATGTCTTTCTGTTGGGAGACATGAATCATCGCAGCCTGACGCTTATGAAAAATCAGCGACTTGTAGGTGCTCGTAAATTGCAGACGGTTCTGGGGGCTCGTGACCGTTGGATTAAGCAACTGATCTCAACCTGTTCAGCAAGATATCCCTCTTTATGATGTATGCCGATCACGGCGCAATTAGAGATTTATGACGGCTATCTTTTCCTATAGAAACGATAGGATTAGGTTAGAACAGAGACCACAAGATTTATTCACGTATGCAGTGGGCATTCCATCAAAATCAGTCAGGCCACCTGCAGGTCTTTTGCTCGTGGGTTTAGCCGAGGCATAAAGGCAGCAGAAGCTAAAGTTTATTTACATTCGACCGGCAACGTACGGATTTACCCACCCATAATTCTCCACATTGTCGAATGCGGCAGTCGGTAGGCAACATACAGCTATTGCTAGAATTTTTCCTGATGACGTACCATACGTATATCCACGTGTCGTTCACGTAAACGTGAGAATGCAGATCGACGGCCATCTTTTAATAGCAATGTTTATTGATTCATTGATTATTATTGATTAGGATTTATAGTTATTTTTTCGTGCGTAACTTCCTTGCTTCTGACAAGCATTTCAAATGCTTGTTTTTCTTGAAGTTGAAGTTATTTGTTGTTTTACGCATTTGCTTGCAAGTTTCAAACTCGATCATTGTAAATATAAACACTTTAAATAGTGCGTCGCTTAATTTCTTTGGACGTTTCCGGTTGTTGCAGTGTGCGTTTGCGCTGGGACGAAAGAAAAATAACCTTTCCAAATTCATTTCATTGTCTCTCAGACCGGGGAAGTCCGCTTTCAGTTTTTTGTCTTCAGCAATATGGCCCATTGTTAGTGAGAGCCGATCATTGTTCGGGGGTTAAAGCTGTGGTGACCTCTCTTTCACGTGGATATCATCACAGGATCATGGGTCATTATTACGGGCTATTGATGCCAAGGAACCTTTTGTCCTTTGGTTCAGAAACCTGTAGTGACTGAGACCTGAGAGAGCGAACACCTGCTGCATTGTGGTCTCACCAAGGAGAAATAGCAAAGCCTTCCTGGTAATTGTCTGGTTCAGTTAAAATTAGGATTACTGGCAACTTCCAGAAACTTGCACTTCTGTGCTTATGATGGTACTACTGAAATATAGCACTTAATCATTTAAAAAATATATAAATGATTTTTCAGAATGCTTATTTTTTAATATTTGTGTTAAGTGTGGGCTAGAGTTACATAGTACATTCTGTCATGAGAAGCTGCAGCATTTGCAGTTTTAAAGTAGTGCAGTGTCAAAATTAGGCTTACTTATATGTAACTGGAAAATGTGTTGGAAGGCTTTTAGTGTTGTGCCTAAATTCAAATATTATGTATTGCGTATGAGTATGGGTATTGAAGGTTTTATGTGTGAGTTAAATAATTTAACTTTCCTAAATTTGGGCTATGTAGTGAATTTGCAAAATTTCTTTAAAATGTATCTGAAGCACAGCTTTTTGAATATATGACCAAAGATTCTTCAAAGAAGATGATCTAATAAAAATAATTCCTACAAGCAGTCGCCTTAAGTGGAGTGTCTGGCAGAACTTTATAAAACTTTGGACAGAGGTTGATAGCAACCATTCATAGCAAGGAACTTGCATCTTTCTGGGTGTCGCTTGTAAATGTACTGACCCATGTGCAAACAGATCTTGGTGACAATTACATTAGCTGGAGTTAACTGAGGCATGGAGCAGCTTCAGCTGTCCACTGAATGCTGATGAAGAGCTTTTTTACATGCTGTTTGAGGTTAATACAAATTGGATGACCAAAAGTTCGGTGAGCACAGCTACATGTTTTTATCTAAAGCAAAGTCATAGAGCTTTTACATCAGAATATTCCTATCTTCATCACTGTTATCATCATCCCCGCCATCATATTCATTAAAATCTATATTGTCATCAGTTGTTCATGACAGTTGATGTTATATCTTCATCATCAGCATCATGGTCAACATCATGGCCAATATCATTTGTAAGATAATCATTTTGGCCATAGACTCAGTGTGTAAGGCACTTGGCTTTCAAGATGCTTTGTGTAATTACCTCCTGTGACGATTGGCTGTCCTGTTCAGAGTAAATGAGAGTGTTTGTTCTGAAGAGACTCCATTAACCTTCCACTCATGTTTGTCTTACAGGTGATCAGTAGTTGGCCAGACCTTGTTGATTTGTCATCCCTGGTCCTCCTTTCCAATTTCTTTTTAGTTTTCTTGCATTTTCTTTAAGTGTCGATGCACCAGTTTTCTTTGACCTTGGCATTCAAGGTCAAAATCCCGGTGCTGCATTGGAGACTGAAAAATAATGGTTGATTCATGTAAGAGCAGAAGAAAGGTTCTCCTGCTGATGGATTGCGCTTGTCTACTTGAGATCCTTCAACATCAGGACCACAGCTGTGAGACTGCTTGTGGTTTAGACATATCAATAATGTCCTCATTACCTAGCTTTGATTGCCTTTCAGCGTTTTAGCAAGATACCTAAAAGGCACTATATTAAGTGTCGAGGTAACTAACTAACTGATTTACATTGCCTTTCATCCTCTGTTCATTTTGAATTGTAGCACAAGCCCTACCATGAAAATTTTCACTTATCTTTCCTTTATATGGCTAGCTGGCCTTCCAAACCATCTAGGCTTCTCTGCTTCTCTTGTCTCCAAAATCTCCTTCCCTCTCCAATGAACTGTCTTCCCACATTCATTCACTACAAACTGCTGTATCCGAGATTCCTGTTTGCTGCCTCAGTAGCATTGAGGTTGCTACCCTATGTGTAACAGTGATGTTGGTACATGTATACATGATGTATAATTTGTGTCAAGCTTTCAGCGAGAAGGTTAAATTTGAGACAAGGCATTACCTGCTGTACTAATATTGTCAGTTGAGAATTAATCAACAGTGAACTAGTTGCTGGTTGATTAATTCTAAGCTGTTTTCACTTTCTGTTTAATGGACATTTTATGCATGTTGCATGTGCGTTTTTGAGTTTTTGCACAATTGAATTTTGCCTGTATTGATTTTTGTATAAATGATTGAAATTCAATGCAGTTTGCTGACTGTATCCTGAATTTTGATTGACATTGAGTATGTTTTCTGTGGCAAACAGAGCACATGAGATTGAGTTATCTGTACTTGAATTTCTCTAAGCTGTTGTTGCTGCTGTTACCTAGGCAGCGTTATGCATAACATGGGGGAAATGTTAGAGCTACTTGTCTGTCGATAGAATTGTGTTTTAATTGCTGTAAATTTTTTCATTGGGGCAGTTTCACAAATTGTGTGCTTGACCTGGGAAAGTTGTTGGCAGCCACAAGGCAAAGACTCCTGCACAGAAGTAAAATTTGTGTAGAAAATTTTGTCATTTAGGGTGTGAAGTTTCCTTCTTTCCTTAAAATATTTTCCCATGCTAAAAAGGAATCTTATTACATATTACAGCCTACTAAGGTAGCTTATTTTAAGTTTCTAAGGTGCGCATGCCATTGAGACACCTTGGCTATAGGTTGAATTTCAATGTTGTCTAAGTAGGTGTTCATGGAGCATCAGTTGTCAATGCATACAACACTTGTTTCAGTGTCATGCACTTTCAGTGGATCTGCTTGGCACCCTTATGGAACAAGATAGTACTTGGATGCTTTATGCTGACACTTGGGTAGAAGATTGGCATTTTAGAAGGAACACTTTGTAGTATCCCCAGTGAATCTGCAGTTCCATTAGCACTGTCCCTCTCTCTGCTGCCTGGCATATGAAGCAGCTTGCTGCGGTTGCTGCTTCTGTGGCTGCTGCTGTTGTAACTTGGTCATTGTACAATTTCTAAAAGGCTGGCTTTATATTGACATGGGGACGCGCAGGATTTTGCTCACAATCCGGCCAATCGCCAGAGAGAATTAGATTTGCATTAGCTTGATTGAGTCAGCCGCATATCTCAGGGGCAGATGAATACACTGGTATTGCCGTGAATAGCAATTTGTAGCCAGATTTACCATGAATTTCAAGCACACGGAGCTGACATTGGTTGCGTATGTTTTCAGTGCAAGACCTGCGGGAGACGCGAATTGTTTGGTGTAATTATTAGATAGGCCCAGTGCGCATTCTTCTTTTGCTTCTACTCTTCAAGGAGGGCTGAGTCTTGCAAAAAGCTTGTGCATCACAGGTGCATAATGTCATACTTCTGAGTCTACTTGTCAGAACTGCTTACATGATGCTTCACCCTGAAATGTATGTATCTGGTTAGTTATGCAGTGCTTTTTAAGAACCTTTCAAAGACATGGCTATGTAGCATATAGGTATATAAGAAGGTCAGAAAGACTTTCGGCAATCCAGATTATTACTCTTTTACAGTGAAGCCAATAGTGAATTCATCAGTGGCATTTTATTATGCTTCATTGGCGGTCAGTTATCAGTTATCTACGACTGAAATAAGAGAGACCAAGTGATAGCGGGTTCTTGAAGCTAAATGATAAATAGACCATAGGAAAAAGTTAGCTTTTTATTTTCATATAGGTTAGGTTCCCTCAGTTTAACGACATCTTATGGCGTCAAAGGCCGTTGACGTCGCCCTCCTCCTTTATCCAGGCTTTGGGACTGGCACTACCCAACTAAAGGCGGTGGTGGAGTTATTTTCATATAAGGCGTAATTAACTCCATTTAAAGTGCTCGTTCTTTACCTGTCTGAAGAGTAAAACAACTGGCTGCTCACCAAAATGACTATTCATGAAAGTGCCTTGTGTGAGGAAATTATTATTTAGGCCTTTTTTAAACTCTTGGCTGTCGATTGTCACGGAACGTTTGCATGTGGGCTGCATTTTGTTTAACTGGACTAGTCAGCCATCGTGGTTCAAGTGGTTCAGCTTTAGAGTAAGTGTTTCTGTTTTGTTTTGTTCTTGGAACTATATGGCCATTGTCTTTTTTGGCTGGTCTTTAATAAGACAATAAAGGTATCAATTGAATACCTTGTATGTTCTATAGGCCAATCATTTAAGAGGCTTCTAATAATTATACTGGGATAATTTCTTGTCATATGTCAGTGAAATTTATCTTGCAAGGTGCTTGGGAGAATTGAGGGTATTCCAAACCTCATTCCTCCTGGCCCAGTTGTGTAAATTTATCTCAAGGATTGCAGTAGTCCTACTCCCTCCACTGCCATTTGTCTACAGTTAAATGGGTTTACTGAGCTGCTTGAATTTATCCACCAAGTCTCATATTCAATATGTTTAGGGAGTTAATTTATCTAGAATATATCACTCAACATATCAAAGCCTGATACCCAAATGTTTGGAAACTAGGCAGGAGCCTTGTTGCCATAAGCATTAATCCCTATGGAAAGAGGGCTATTTCCCATCCAATGATTCGGTTAAGGGACATCAGTCCTCCAAATATTTTTGGCTATTTCGCACATCTGTCAATGCTTCCCTTAATTAACATAATAATTTTATACAGTACAAAATTTACTTTTTACTATTTATAATGCTAATGCTGACGGCAACGTACCTGACTGGGGATCCTGGGTCTGAACTCGCCATGAAGACAACCTCAGGATTCCTATAGATCTGATGATATTTTTATGAATATTCCCCAACCCAGTGTGCAAGTCTTGGCTTTCCTCTGTCGATGAATTTAAGTGTCTTAAAATAAAGGTGATTTCACATATTCGATTCCTGGCCTGTTTTATTTTAGCTGAATGTGTTGCTTCCAGGACAAAACCCTGGACCCCACTAGGGAGTTTACACTGTTGCTGAAATGCTCTGTTAGGGGACCTCATGTCATTGGCATTTGCTGTCTCAGACTGCGTGAATTTTTAGCCAGGTACTGGACCTCATGGCTGGAAAAATGCACAAACATGTAGCCCAAATGTGTTCAGTTTTCATTCTAAATGCTTAAAAATGCATTGGCTTCTGGAGCTATGCCCTGGGCCCTGCTGGGGAAGCTAATGATTCTCCCAGACCTCCAGTCATTAGGGGCTTGCTGTCCCAGACCCTCAATTTTTCTCCAGGTACCAAAACTCATATCACCAAAAAAGTTGCATATGCCACTGGATGATGATGATGATGATGATGATGATGATGATGATGATGATGATGATGATGATGATGATGATGATGATGATGATGATGATGATGATGATGATGATGATGATGATGATTACTAATACTTTGCAATTATTAAGTGAGGCAAAAATGTTACAGCATAATAGCTAAGCTAATATCATAAAGAGGGAGAGAGAGTGAGAAGGGAAGAATGTTTTCCGTCAGTGTTGGGGAGGGGTGGATTGACGACACTGAGTTGTTTACAGAACCTTATGCTTATGATCTTGCCACTGCCTTTACTACATAGGTCAATATAAGTTTTGCCTGTCGACTGCATCTTCTTGGCACTGTCTGGAAGATGTTGTTAATTTATTAGAGTCTGATATTCGGCTAAAAGCAAAACGTGCTGACCAGGAGACATGCGCAAACAACGCACAGCTTTTGTCCTATATGACAATACTTGACACTTCGGATGTCGGTCTTGCATTGTGCGCACTATCCGGGTAATAAATTGATTCGGTTACCCGCGCTTGAACCGTAATGTCGGTCTAATTCACTTCGTATTATGCCGGCACTTTTAACGAATTATCTGCGGATCAATACATTGCTGTTTGCGTTCTGGCGACTTGTTTGGCTGCGTGGTCCTTCGAGGGAGTCAATCGGGCTAATGGCTGGGCTGCCTGGTCAACAGGTGCCCTCTGATTGGCATCCGAGCACTGGAGATGGCTAGCAGGCCAAAGATTTCGGTTCCAGGCGCATCTACACTTTGTGTCATGTTTCACGTTCTGTGATTTGCAAAACCACTGAATGCTCACTCCTACTCTTCCTTCTGTTTTCTTTCCTCCTGGCCCTTTTCCATCTTCTGTTCCATATTCTTCACTTCCAGATTTACATTTACATCTTTTGCTACTTTTCATCCACCACTGACCTCCTCCTCCCCCCTCTTCTACCTTTCATCCTCTTCACCTTTGTTTCTCATGTATCAGAATTTCAAAAGACATATTACGATTGCTGTCTGTAATTTTGATCTGGGCATTAAGTGACTGTTGTGCTGTCTGTATGTCAGATTAGTTAACACTTTAAATATGAACAAAATGACTTCTGTATAGTGAAACACTCCCATTAAATCTTGCTTTGGTATCGGGCCCATTAAATTTCTATATTTGGAAATTAACCTTCTGTGTTTTTTCTTGAATTGAAGTATGAGTCATTCAACGGATATTGTTTGTTATGTAGTGATACATTGTAAAGTAGTGCCTCTGGGGCACCTACTGTGCAGGTAGACTTCTCTGTAGGAGTGCTTCAGAATCCTTTAGAAAGATTTCACATTGCAGTGCATGTGGACTTACATATTGATCTTTAAAGCAGGTCTTGTGACTCGAGACACAGATTTGGACCAAATGAGCTTTAAGCCACAGTAGTCTTTGTTGTGACCAGAATTAGTTTTAATGGTGCTTTGTGGGAAGGTTTTCCCATTAAAGTTATTTAGCAGTTGGCAAATGGTATGTGTGTGTGTGTTTTAAGTGTGTGGTTCCTGGGCTGAACCGTTTTGGTGCTGTCTCTCCACTTTGCTGTGTTGTCATATGACCGTCATGCTCAGCTGAAGATGGCCATCGTCCATTCCCAGTCGAGTTCTTCATACATGCTCAAGTACGGAGAAACATTACCTGGGGGAGTTCTACCGTTTTACAGCTCTTCTGTGGCAACAAGGGAGTCCTCCAGGCTATCTGGTTGCTCATCAGAGTGCTCTGTTGACTCCCAGAAGGCACTGGAAAAGGACTGTGTGGAAAAGACAGACGGATTCAGTTTCCGGATGGATCTGTATTCACAGAACAGGTAACAAGACTAATCTAGAGGAATAATTAAGGTTTAACTACAGTTTAATCTATGTTTAAATGTATAATTTACAAAACTTGTATTAATGTTTATCATGTATGTTGCTAAAAGCTTCTCTAGAGCTAAAGAAAGATCTGAGGTGGATATGTTTCTTTCTTCTCATATCGTTTCATCTGGTTAAATCTTGTACCAAACTGTTTTAAAGACTTCATGAAACAGCATAATGTGTTACTTCATTGCATCAGCCTGCAAGGGTGAACTCAGTAATCAGAGACTGCTAGAAGATTAGAAATTGGCTTTGGCAAACTGGAGATGAGATTGTGTTATGGACCAAATGCTGAAAAATATGAAGATTATAAATTGAGTTTTACAGCTTTTTAGTCTTATAGCCCACAAATAAGATAAATGTTTTCAGGTAAGGGATCACATTTTGACTGAATGAAAACCTGTCTTTTCCAAGCAGTTTTTTTCCTAAAGCTGTTTCCCTGCTTTTGACCATACCAGACATAGATTTTGGCTTCCATGTCGGTTTTACTGAGCGGCCACGTGCATGATTATGTTGAAGATTTAGAAGGTTTTGAAAAAAAATGAATTATTTAAAAAAATTTATAGGTGCAGAATTATAACAGTGGGACTATGAAAGGTTTTACCAGGAAGTTTGATTAGATTAAGGTAGATGAAATTAGGTTAGGTTGGGCTAGATTAAGTGTTGGTTAGGTTGGGCTAGATTAGGTGGTGTAAGGTTAGGTTAGGTAGGTTGGTTAGGTAGTACATAATTTGTATGATTTGCTGGCTGACGCTCTGTTCTTGATTTGAGTAGATATTCCCCCGCTTTCTCTCCTCTGCTGACAATACCCGAACCGAGATGTAGATTTTCCACCGCCAGTCCGCCTGCCTTGGCTCACCATGACCAGCAGCAACAGCCTTCTTTCGGGATGTCACAGTTTGCTGCTCCACATCAGCAGCAGCAGCAGCTTGTCAGCTGCAAGACATCATTTTACCCTCTGTCAAAGAACCCGGGGCTTTCAGTTGATGTGCCCTCATCTAGTGAGCCAACTGTCCCTGCAAACCAGTTGCACCTTGGAAGAGCCTCATCTGCCATCAAGAAGGAACCCAGAGATGCAGGGTTTGATGGAAGTGGTAAGGCTTTGATGTTTCTTACTTGTAATTTAACTTTATAAATGATTTATGTAGCACTGCTTCAAGAGAACGCCATTCCGAGGACTATACAACAATATAACTAACATTTATAAGTGGTTGTAGTGGAACTTAGTGGCCTTCCACTCTTCTTTTGTAAGTTCAAATGTACTTTATGTGAAAGATCAATTTCTTGTCAAGAAAGGAATGCATAAAGGTTTTTTCCAGTTGGTTGTGTTATTTTGCTCAAAGCCTCTGCAACACTTGAAAAAACCTACAACTAAGATTAATGTACCATTGCTTTATCCTATTCTATAAATACTAAATAATGATTAAGCAATAACAATGAAATTTAAACAAGTTATAGTAATAATGACTATATTTCAAGGTACATTCACTGATATTGTGGCCTGAATTTCCAGATACCTATTCCTCTTCCTCCTCTTCTCATCTAGCTTGCACTCCAGTTCCAGATACCATCTGCCGTAGCCAACTGACTGTCTCCCTGCCTGACCCTTGGAACTTGACCTGGAACCGAAGCTGACTCTTCCTGCCTATTGATTTTGTTTTGACTGAGCACCTATGAATAAGCTGTTACCCTCGACTTGGTTTTCTTTTTTATGCATTGTAAGAAACCTTGAGCTTATGATAATGATTGGGTGAAACTAGCTTTTGCAGAATTCAAATGGATATGAACTGCATTCTTAATGTACAACTGCTTGGTTTATCAGAGCAAATGGATTTGTATGACTGATTTTGAGTGCTTGCGTATCATTTATCACAGTGGTTTTGCCTACTACTGGAAATGTAATTGTGACTTTGATGATGGTGATCATAAGAATAATCTTCTTGATGCCATTGGTGATGCTTTTAATGATGACTACCACAATGTTGAACATAGTTTTAGCAGTAATATAACTAGCTGATTATTAGTACTGCAGCTTATCAAGAAAACCTTCTGTGTTAATAATAATAATTTTATAATAAATAGTAACAATACTTATTGTAGTAACTGAAATACTAATAGTAATATATAGTAATTTGTCTTGATTCTTTGTTCTATGACTTTTTGTGGATGGTAGGACTTCCAGAACTTCCATTTTACCTAGGTAACCATTTCGTCTGATGGGCGTTTGAAAGAGAGCTGTCACAATTAAGGATTCTCTGAACTCGATATTAATTCATAGTTTCATCAAAGCCGTCACTGTCACTTAGTCTGTGCTTCATTGCATGAGTTGTGCAGGCTTCATGCATGAAGCACAAGGCTACAGTTGAGTTCGTCTTTGCTGAAAAGTTCTTGATGAACCTGGATGAGGAAGGAAGGCAACTGAGTGAATGAATAGTATGCAGCTTCCGTACTGTGCCACTTATCCTGTATATTTCTGTCGTAGTTCGAGATCATTTTGGCTCTTTGTTCTTAAAATTTTTAGCGAAAATGACGTGAAACCTTTCAGTCACAGATGCAGAGTTAAATTAGGAGAAATGACAGGTGAAAGGAAGAAATTTAGACAATACCTTAAATACCGAACAGCAGTTTCTGATTGTAATTTTCCTACTGTGTCTGCTATATCTTTGAGTCTTAAAAGTGATATATACTCTATGTATGGCAGAGTTGTCTATAGTTTGTGCGGTGCATCTAAGGTGTACCTTTGGGAGCAGATGTATGGTCTACTAGTAGGTATGCAGTACCTCTGAATGGTAGCCATTATTTTCCCTTGTGTCATCAATATTGCTATTTAATCACTAATAACAGCTCCTGAACAAAAGCTTCCTGATTATCCCATTGGCAATTGCTTCCAGCTTCATGCCAATAAAATTTGATCTAATTTTGCTGGATGAAATTGTTTTTCTTTGTGGTTCCCTTGCTGCGGCAGCTATGCATAGGGTTTTTGTGGGCCATTTAAGTCGGAATATAGTGACTTGGTACCATTTGATGAGGTCAACGAGTTTACAATTAGATTTGACTTCTGGATGATAGAGACAGATGCAAGCCTGATATGGTCTTTACATTCTGCAACCAGTCTACCTAAGGCAGTAGATGTTTAAAAAAATTCTGTGGTTTATTTAGCTAGCAGATAATTGTTTAATTATGTCACGGATCAATCCAGTCAATGAATCAATTTAAATGAATTAGTGAATGAGTGAATCAATTAATCAATCAATGAGTGAATGAATGAGCAATTCAATCAATCACTCAATCCATTAATCAAACCAATCAGTAAATCAATGAATCAGTCAACAGTTTATTGAATCAGTCAGTCAGTCAGGCTCTCACTCCTTTACTGAGATTAATCAGGAAATCAATGAATCAGTCAATGATTCATTGATTCAGTCAGTTACTCAGTAAATTAGAAAATCATGTACATGATTGTGTGTACCTTAAGACAGTTCCGTTAGTTAATGAGTCATAAATTGATAATAAATAATTTTCTTATAATACTGAAACATAATAACATATTGATGACATTCCTGCTAGTTTATCTTTATTTTTAATGATGAAAAGTAACAGTGTTGTTCTGCTTAGTGGAGAATATTACAACTGAAAATCTCAGCTTGATTTATTGCCATGATTAATTTGTCAACACAAGTTCATTTCTTCAAATTAAATTGCCGGATTATTTCAGTTAAATTTAATCTTGGTCCCTGTTCTTGTCAAACTTAGCAGTACTCTTTCGAGGCCTCAGGTTATCTGGTTAGACTGTGTACAGTATACCTGTAGGCAGAATGTACCGGGAGCACTGAATATGCATTGGATTTCTTGCACTTTTGATTACAAATCAAATGATGCTGTTCAAGAGTAACTGCTATTTTGAAATGTTTGAAAGTAAAAGCTTCACTATAAACCATTTGGACAATGTTAAACCCAGACTTATAAGGTATCTGCATCCACAAATCTGAGATTCCTTAAGTGCTCTCATGAAACCGCCTCAGAACTGCAAACTTTTAGATGATGATTGTCCAATGTGATGGCTGCACATGTTTGAAATCAAGCTGTTCTGTTTCAAAAGTTCTGTTTCTTTTGTGTAGATCTGTCATGTGAAAGGCATTTGGCCAGAAAGAATTTCCTTCAGGCTCAGCACAACTGTTCCCTAGATGGTAAGACAATGTGCTATTGATATAATTTATCTAGTACGACTTGCATGACTAATTGTTAAAACATTTGTAAAATTTGACACAGTTGGTCTTGCATAAGTCTCACTGATAAGAAATTAAATTTTTAATTCTATCTTCATTTTTATTGTCTATCTTCATTTTTATTGTCTATTCTATTCTTTTAGGCTGTACTATTTTTTTCTGCAGCTTAAAACCTGGAGGTGAATAACTGATACCATATTTAATGCTGTTGAGTATTGATGGTCCAGTTATGACAAACATAGTTGATCATGATTTGAGGATGATCTTAAATCTTGTGGAAACCTGAAGTGAATTGACATTGGATATGATAAATCAGGTATTGATGGTGATCATGATCAAAGAGGTTTATTCAGATAGACATACAGACACACAGACAGAAAGACAGATACAAGTAGACATCTAGACGGAATGAATCTTCATGCACAACAGACAGACAGACAGATAGCTAGAGAGCACACTGATGATAATTATTACCCATACTTCAGTTACATGACCTTTTCTTTAGAAATGCAGAGGTCTGTCTGCCTGGCCTCTGACATGTGGCCTCTTCACGTGGCCTGGTATCCATTTTTGAGTGATGAGGTTGTCATGGAGATTTATTGTTGATGTCTTCACAGTGGCAACAGTTTCAGCCTCTATAGTAAATTCTGCAGGCCATTTTCCCCAGCACTGATCATCTGATTGTCTGTACTTGGCATCTTGACTTTCCATTGGTCATTTTGTTTTATGTTCCCATTGACCTTAATAGTAGATGGGGTCACCAAACGCTGTTAAGTTATAGTTGGTGTGATTGGTATGATTTTAAAACTTTAGGTACTATGGCCAGCTCTTATGAGACAATTGGACAAATATATGTGATATTCCGACACATAGACATAAGAGAGGCAAAGAAGACAGACAGACAGACAGGCAGGCAGGCAGGCTGACAGACAGGTAGGCAGGTGACAGACAGACATACATATATAAATAAATACATGCATACATACATTCATACATACTTACATATGTATATACAGCCATACAGGTAGACAGACAAGCAATCTGTAAGACAGGCAGGCAAACAAGTGCAAACACAGAGCAAGAGAGTTAACATAACAAGGGTTTTATGTGATTCAGAAGACATGTAATCTGAGTTTGAACCACCGCAAGTTAACCTGGAATGTTCAATAGCCTGTCCTTCCTAGCTTCTTCTTAAAAGCTGGAAATAGTGTCCACTGAGACAGTACTATTATCCAGACTATTCCATAAGTCTAAAACTCTTGCACTGAAGAATTTACAAGTTGCATAAGGATATTTTACCAAAGGCTGTTACTCTGTTTTTTTGCATGACATCTTATTGCATTGTGATAAGTAGCTTAGCATCGCATTTTACCTCATATTGAATTCTCTCAAACAGTATGCAATTAAGATTTCATTGATCGCTTTCGAAGTTGGAGAACTTCGTTAGATTGAGCTCCACAGTTGCATTCTCTGTTGCTCTATTGTCTTCATGTGAGCTATTATTTATTGGCCACTGCTGATTTGCCAGAAGCAGTGATGGTGCCAAATATGAATTGGAATTGGTTCCTTGACAGTTATTAGCGGAAACCAGGGTGTAACCCGATCGCCATTGTGCTGGCGCCCTCCAGTGTCCACTGCCTGACAGAGTGAGCAGTCAGAGCGGCTGCCAATATGCCGCTGTAGCGTTGTTGTAATCTGTCCTGTCATGAGCGTTGTCGCTTCATTGTCGCCTTCGTCGCTTGGGGACGACCGCGGTGGTGCCATTTCATTGCACTTAATTGGGTGGAAGGTTACTCGCTCGGTGTTCGTAAACACTGAACGACGACGAGTCGCCTTGTGAACCAGCGACCGAGTGAACAGCGACCGGTGGTCCATCCGATTGTGGCTCTGCACACGGCATCGTTAATTGGTACATTGCGCTTCGTCTCTAACTGTGATGCTGATGGTGTATCCTCCTGCAGCCGTACCTTTTGCTGTGTGTTGGTTTGTCTAGTGTCAACTAATTGTGGCTTTTTAGATTCAAGAAGTAACATCAGTTCTTCATGCTTGCCTAATCCAATCCACTTGAATCCTGTCCTTAGGAATCCAGTCCAGTTCTATTTATAATCTAATCTAACCTAGTAGGATGAATATATCTAAGGCAGTTCATACCATTCTATAATTTCTGTTTAATTAATGCAATATTAGTCTTTTATAATCGTTTTTAATCTAATTTTTAATCTAATCGAGTTTTACTGTTGACCTTAATAGATGGGCATAGGTCTGTTTAAGTTTTGTAGTGTGGATAAGAGCTTTATGAGGCAAAATGATAAAAAAAGCAAGACCTTTAACTGGATTAGAACATTTAATAGGGTGGGACTTGGGAGTTTGCTGCCAATACTGACACAGACTAAGACCAACATACATGTGGGTATGTGCAAGTATATATGTGTTAAATATAAGGAGACTTATAACCTGCCAGTGTTGAGCTTCTCGAGCTATATAGGTGTTCAACTACCTAAATAATGAAGATGATATTCATCTTGAACTTTAACGTTAATCATCAGAGTTATTAAGAAACAACCTTAAAGGTGCTGTAGAAATAACCAGTTACGCCTACAGGTGCGGAAAATACAGCCAATCGTCTTGACCCATAATCTTGACCAGAAAGCCAACATTGATAGGCTGTAGTTAAATAAGTCAGTGCAACAGAGATGCAAAATTGCTGACAGAGTACAGGTGGTAGTCGGGTATGACTATAGAGAAGTAACATTCCCAGTAACCCTACGGTCAAGTAGGGTCTGCTGTGATACTTTTAATTAAGGTGCCCTCGATGTGGTGATCCATGCAGTGTGGCTAATTTGAGTGGTAAGGACAGAAGGGAGGTTGGGAGGTTGAGCCCTCGCTGATCAGTGGTGACTGGCATTTGCTGATGGCTTTGTGTACATCACGCCCCTGCCCGGCCGACCGACCGCCGTCGCTAATAAACCAATTAGGGTGCTGTGCTAATATAATTAATATTAATGAAAACCAATTAGACCCTCTGATGTGCTGCAAAGTGGAAAATTGCTGATATTTGGCAAATTTAGACCAAGCGATTGTTTATAAATGGTTGTCAGCCATTCTAATGTCTTTATTAGTAACTGTTTATCAGTTACTGAATTTATCTCATACTGATGTATATACAGATATATGTATATATATATATATATATATTTATGTACCTTTAGGAGTCATACCAGTATTGTAGATATATATGTTGCCACTTAAACATGTACAGTATATTAAAGTAAAAAAGGCAGTGAAGAAGATGATTGTCCATCCACATTCATTTGCTATGCCATAAGAAATCACATGCTTCTAAGCATTCACACCTTTTCGTCATCATCATCATCACCATCATCATCTCACCATTGCCATCATCATCACCACCATTCACCATCTTCATCACCATCATTATTTTGTTGTAGTTTTCTTTTCCATGATGGCGATTATCAAGATGAGGGTGGAAACGAGCATTTATTTGCAGAATTCTAAGCATGTATGTTTGTGTTGTACTGGACATTTTGGACCATAAGGGTAGACGCCAGCTGATGACGTCAGGATCAACTGATGAAGATGCAATGCTGAGCCGGTCTGCGTAAAGCATAGTCAAGAGACCATATTGTATAGGGTTCCATATAGGATGTTTGTAAGCACAGATCATATAAAGATGCTCGGTCAGAGCTGCTTGCTCTTCGTCTCAGCAGTTCCATGTAACACGGTGCTGTGTCGTGTGTTGGTGCCGAAACATTTGACACATCTCGAGCTATGTTTATGGAAAAGATGAGACTCATTTTGTGCGAAAGCGGCTTGATCTTTCGGTTGACGAACGCATTAATAACTGTCCAAGATTGACTCGCTCTGGTCCTACAGAAGCACTCGAAAGCGCGCCCGACTCACTTCGGATCGGCTCTGGATGGCTCAGTACATAATGTGAAGATGGTGGACCTAGTTGACAGCTGTGGCCCTCTTGTCCGTGGCTACCAGTGCACGGGCAGCGTGGCTTTCTGTTCTAGCCGCCGCCGCCGCCTCCTTTGCCCTTCTTGAGAATCATATTGCCGCTGTTGACTTGGTTCTTAGAAGGGAGGGAGATGATGTCGTTTGGCCAGTGGAGCAGATGGTTTATGGTCCGAGAGTCGTTGTATTTGTGAATCACTTTCGTTGGATACAATCGATCCGTTGCTTTAAAATGCTGTAATCAGATCATGATGAACATTATGATGGAATGATGATCGTGAAGATGATGCTTATCTTGACTTGATAACGATGGTCTTGACCAAGGTGTGGTTGCAGTGCATGTTTATGATTTTAACAACAACGTTTATGATCAAATTATAGTTGGAAATTATAGCTGTGTTTCTTCAGCACTGATAAAGTCAAGCAAATGAGGTTGTGATGCAAATGAATGTAATGTGATCGAATGTAAAGTAAATGAGCATTTCTTAAGCAACATTTCATGGAAACTCCTGTTTGGCACTAACGATCCAAAAACACCAATCTACTCTCGAATGAGGCAGTTTTCAGCCTTTGACGAAATGAAGGCAGGGAAGGTTGAAAAATTCTTGTACGTTATTTAATGACCTTTTCCAAAGTGATGGTCCAACTAGAGGAATCTAAACCAAGGGATGGAATGATGCATTATGCATCACAGAAATTTCATGGAAGAAGAAAAAAGGAAATATTAAATAATAAATTTAAGGAAAAGAAAAATGTGGGGCAACATGTCAAAAGTGCAAAGAAGGAAAAATCCATTTTAGGAGGAAAGAAAAATTCAGAAGGAAGCAAGGTGGTAACATTGATTTTATAGAGCGATACAGATACACGAAGAAGTTAGTAGTAGTCCTAAATGGATCAAATGGTTGTTAAATAACCCACAAATATTTGAATTTATGGATCTGCCCATAGGTGTAGAAACTGTGATCACTCTTCCGTGCAACAGAGAACCAGCGGAATGGATTGCTGGTTTTGGGAGACAGACGCCTCTGGGTCCAACCATAGCAAAGCTCCCGTGCTGCATTGTAGCATGTGTAGACCTTAACAATTCACAGTGTCCCTTCCAAAATATACTACTGTTGAAAGGGTCTCTTGTCTAGCGGTCTGCCGTGATACAGGTGGTATTTGGCTGTAGAAAACCACAGCTTCAACTGTGTTCTAAAATAAATCCCTGTCCAAAGCTCTCAGCTTCTCCATCCTTTCAGCCTCTTGTTCTGCCAATAGTCTGCCTCACTAGCTTGTCAATCAATTGCTTATGGCCGGCCCACACTGACCAATAGCCATCCACATGGTCCTGCACCGTTGCCATATCAACGGTCAGGTTGCTCTGCATTGGCTGGTGAGCTTTGTGGATGCAGCAGCTGCCAGCTATTCATCATGTCCAGTAATGAACAGGATTATCATCTTCATCAATATCAACATTATCATCATCACCATCATCATCACCATCATAATCATCAGCAGCAGCAGCAACATCTCTACCACCACCACCAGTCAGCATCACCACCACCACTATCATCATCATCATCACCACCAGTACTATCATCATCACCACCAGTACTATCATCATCTATGTCATCAGGCTTGTAGAACATCAAGATCATTTTGATTGTGATTTGTTTTCTTTATATTGTAATGCATAACATTATCATCTTTACAGAATTGTTTCTTGGTGAGAGTTTTTGGTGATGAGTGATTGCCATTTCTATCAGTCATTGTCTTTGTAAGCACAGTGCAGCATCTGACAAATCCATCGGCACATCAGCAGAAATGAGCATTTTCATGGGTTTCATTGTTTAACAATTGCCAGGGTGATGTGATACAGCATCAGGATTATGACTGGACACAAGGTGAAACTTCAACACTTCACCGAGCAGCCAAACTTTTGTCATGTAGGGGAGCTATAAAAATGAGCACTGCTGTGGATGGATGAATGAATGAATGCACGAATGAATGAATATTTGTGTCTTAAGATGACATTACACTGTGTGTCTGTGTTTAGAAAACGTTTACTCATATCATGGTATGAGTTTCAACAGTCACCTGGAAGACATCAACACAGATGGCTATAGACAGCAGCAGAAGTATCAAGGTATGAAGATGCATTGCAGTACAGTAAATACATAAGTAAGCAATCCTTTGTATGTATGTATCTAGACACTTAGTTGTAATTGTAAACTCGAAATTTCTAAAGTGCTACTTCAAAGCTAAGCTCAGGGCTCCAGCTTATTCATGAAAGCTGTGTCAAGTTTGCGGGGTTGTCCAAAGATGCCACTTAATATAATTCCTTTTAAGTACCTGTCAAAAGTACTGCATTAAATGACAAAGTACATTCATATTTGCAGCTGAACCAAAATGAATGTGGTGTAACACAAAATCCCATTGCTTGATTTTGATGACTAATTTTTGGGCTGCGTATGTACTGTAAATATATATATGTATATGTGTATATAATATTTATTATACACATGTATATTTAATGCGCCATTAAGTTGCAAGGTTAAAAACAGTGTCCTGTCGTTAGACTGCTGCTGTGCTGCTGTTGCTGTTGTCGTCGTTGGACAGCTGTTGTTGCTCTTGTTGTCCTTGAACTGTTGTTGGTGCCTCAGCTGATTGCTTCTTTTTGTAAAGAAGCATAGCATAGCATATACCGAGGAATCTACTAATGCATTGTTAGTCTAGTTTCATAGACATTTAACAATCATCTCATTATGCTGATTACTGTTCTAGTTATGGTTCCCTTGTTATCCGGTGGCTCCCTTGTGACACTTTCCATGCAGACTATTATTGGAGCGGGCAGTAACTGGAGGGGGGTAGATAAACGCTGGGGAGTTTTCTCTGCCTCTGACCTGTGGGCATTTCACCATAGCTTTGTTACCTGTAATTACCTGGTCTCCAGCAAAAGCCATTGTCTGGGCGTGATTAATGCTACAATTAGCCTTTAAATATTTGCCTCTTTTGATGAACCACCGTGGATCCAGTTCATTAGTCTGCTAGGCTTAGGTCTCTGCTACCACAAAACAAGCCGCCGGGGCTGCTGACCAGCACCATGCGTCGGCTCCTATTCTTTCTCCATCGCCTTACTGGTGCCTGTTCTTTCTCCATTGCGTTCGTGGTGCCTGTTCTTTCGCCATTGCATTCCTGGTGCCTGTTCTTTCTTCATCTCGTTCATAAGGCAGTGTAACGTAACATAGCATAATTACTATCAGTTTTAAATGGTTCATGCAACCAGAACTTTCCACATAAAATTGCAGTCAGCCCGTTCTTTTGCTGCAAATCCCTTTTTATATAACAAGGACTTCCTGTATTTTGATGACGATAATTCATATTTTTACTGGGATTTCCCATTTATTATATGGCATTTCAACTTATATTTACAATGAATCTTTGTTTATTAATGGCGATTTTTCTCAATTTTACAGCAATTTCTCTTAGTTTTATGGTGAATGGCCTTCTGAAATGGCATTTTGCCTTATTTTTATGGTGACTGGCATTTTATTAATAGCGATTTACCTAATTTAGTCACAGACCTATTAAATAAGGGCTGTTATAAGGAATATGTCTCAGAGTAAATGGCCATTCATTAACGACTTGCCTTATTACTATGGCTTATTAATTAAACTTTGATTGACCTTTATACTGGGCTATTTGAGGGAGTACTTGCCAAGTGAAATGACTTTACAGTGGATTCTAGTTTAGATTCTGCATCTTCTTTAACAAAAGCAAAAAGCATACAGTGTTTCAACAGAAGAAAAACAGTGTTTTGACAAAAGAAAACTTCACATTCATATAAGGTGTCTTCATCAAGCTATTGTATTTATCAATTCTTATATCATATGTCCTAGATTTAAAGTCTGAATCTATATCAGTCCTGTTAGAACATCAAAGTGTATGCAATCAGAAAGTGACCGGTTTTTCAGCAGCTTTAATTATTGGCATCCTAGATATCACTATTGATATACATATTTCTCCCAGTCTTTTCTGCAGTTCCTTAAGCTAGCCCTGAGAAACAGCTGTGGGTATGAAGCATTAGCGACTTCATTTTTCTTAGCCTTAGCATATATTAAGATGGATGGCCAGTCATCTCCCGCACTATTTGAGCTTCCCGCTGACAGGGTACGGTCAGTGCAATTATTATTGCTGAGTTGACTAGGGGGCACAAGTGCAGCTGAAATCTCGAAACAAATATCTGCCCTGGCGTGGATTAGTCAGAGTTAAATTTGAGTCTAGATAAGTCCTCTTCAAACACAAAAATGTACACAATCCAGAGCAACAGCTTAAAAAACTACATGGCGGTTAAGGTGCCAACATCTGTGGCATACATCACTGATGATAATATATCACTGATATCATCAGTCCAACCATAGGCCAGTATTATAGACAGGTTCTGGGATAAGGCCACTTAGTGCCTAATTTACTTCTTATTAACGCAATTGAAGTATTCAATCCTGATGATAATAACACTGTGCATATTCCTGATAAAAACTGAAAAATAGCACAAAAGTTCTTATCAGCTGATGCTTGAGTAAAATATAGTAGTCTGTGTGTTGAACAAAAGATATGGTGATGACTTTGAAAACTAGGTTTTAATTTGGCATATAAGTATATTAAGAAATAAAGCATATTGGTTGAAATCAGCATACTAATTGATGTGCACAATTTAAACAGCATACCAATAGTCATGCTTATCTCTAATAAAAAGTGACTTCAAAATTTATACCACTTTAGAGAAAAATAAAGATAATATAATCTTAATAGTTGATGTTATCCAGAAATACAGCTTATTGTTAGCAGGTGAGACATTCTGACTATTAGATTTAGAATTTTGGGTTCCTTATGTTGAATCATTGTGTAGCTGTGCACTGAAACAGAAGAAAGTACAAGCACAGAGCAACATCTATATATCCTCCAGCCATGCTGCTTCATGAGTCGATACATTATTATAGGTCAATGATGCTGTTATTTATATTAACCTGTGTCAAAACTACATCTAATCTTAGAACTTCTATAGCACCATTATAATAATGCACATGACATCAGTCGATGGCACTTAAAACAGATTTGCAATTTGATAAATTTCAATGGTCACTCCTTTGAAACAGAAAGACAGTCTAAGGAGGAAAAGCATGCTGAAACAAAAACATCTTAAGTCGAGAATGAAAAGGTATCAAGGACACAGTTGAGTGAATAGATTGTGGAAGTGCATCCAGAACCATGGGCCAGCAACAGAGAAAGCCCATCTGCCAAGTTTCGCTGAAGGTATGGCAAGAGAAAGGCAGTCAGAAGATCTAGTGGAGTGATGATAAGGCTGAGAAATAAGCACATGTTGAAGGTATGTACTGTGGTTGACTAGAATGCAGTATCTTGTAGGCATTTACACTAATTTTAAAATTAATTCAGTGCTCAAAAAGGAATAAATGCAATGATGTAAGAATTAGGTTAATGTGATCATATGTGACCATGCCTGGGTAAACCCTCACAAAGTCAGAAAAGTTTAATTCTCAGAAGGCAAATAGGCATAAAATGGGCCAAGATGAGTTCTTTGCATATTTATATTCATTGTTATGTTTGCTACTAAACTAAAGTCCGTATATAGAGTTATGCTGTTTAAGTATTTTCTATTTTCAATTTTATTATAATGCCCTGCAACAAAAACTCAGTTTAACATGTCTCATGGTGCCCTAAATGTTGAAATTGAGTGCAGTCCATTATCATGCAAATAACCAACTCATGTAAATATTCGTCTTGGCCAGTTTTTAATGGAGATTTCATTGATGGCAACCTCAGAGGCATACGAATGTGCTCCAGTTTGCTATGCTCGTAAACATTCATGACCCTAGGCAAAGTCCTAGGCACAGTGAATTAGATCAAGTCATAGTTATGGTAAACTTTAACTAGTGATTTCTCAAAAGTAGCCACAAAGAAACCCATGTCTTTAAAAAATTGTTATCTTTTTGACTATTTGTGACAGACATGTGATTTCACCTAATTATTCAGCAATCCCAGTTAAATTCAGTGCAGTATCAAATACTGTTTTGATTTTGTGGCTAGGAACCTGGTGAGCACTGCAAGCAATTTAAATGATTATAGTGAGTTGGTAAGTTGGACCCTTTAGGCAGAAGATTCTAAAGCAAGCTTGACAGTAACTGAAAATTGTGGTCCCGCAAATTGCCGAACCGAGCTCTAGCAAGAAGCCAGTTATCAAAAGAACGCAACAGTCTAGGAGGATGATATTACGTTGCATGAAAAAATTTGGCAAGAATAGCAAACTTCTTTAACACCAATGTATTTAGCCAAATACATTGGTGTTAAATATATTTGGCTATACATACATTGGTGTATTTATTTCGATGCTACTGATGAACATCGTCATGATCGAGACGTTTGCTGCTTCTTTGTCTTTCTCTATTGCCATTATAATTTTCGACCTGACTGACCTCATATTTCAGCTAGGATATTGATTTGACTTGAATTGAATGATGCTATGAATATTATTTCAGTGGTACCATAGAAGTTTTTAGATTAGACTGTTTAGAGTGCTAATCTGTCTGCGTACATAATTATTCTGTCTATTATCTCTCATTCAGTGATTGAATTTGTTAGGTGCAGATGTCAAGAGGGAACTGGCACGTGACTGTTATGTTCCGGAAAAAGTATTCCTTGAGGCGTCATCATCTTCGCTACCAGCTTACCAGCGGAGAGGCTCTCTCCAGCTATGGCAATTCTTAGTTGCACTTCTTGACAATCCAGTCAATTCTTCATTCATTGCATGGACTGGGAGAGGCCTCGAATTCAAACTTATCGAACCAGAGGAGGTAGAGAAACTCTAGTTTTGAAAGGTCCTATTTAGCCCACATATTAGCGGCATATGTCATCATAGCATTTCTCTCATATTAGCATATGTCATCCTAAAATTTATAAATCAAAAGTTACATTTACATGTACATATGTACAATTCAGTTGCATCACTTGCACCTTAGATGATCAACAGCACAGCACAGTGAGTGTTTTAGCTGGTGCTGATGTTGGTTATGTCTTGTTTCATATTATTAAGTGCAGGTTTATTAAAACAATATTTGTAGTTTTATGAATAATAAGAATTATTTTTGTTTTTCTTCTTACACGGTGCTGCATTTCTATCTTGGTGCTGTTTGTTAATGTTCTTTCTTTCGTTATGTGGCCAAACAGTTGGTTTCATAACTCTGCTAGGTAGCTTAACTCATTGTCTGCCTTCATTCGCTAGGTGGCGTGTAATCGTTAGTTGCATTTTCTTCACCAGGTTGCCCGTCGTTGGGGCATACAGAAGAACCGGCCAGCAATGAACTATGACAAGCTGAGCCGATCACTGCGCTACTACTACGAGAAAGGCATCATGCAGAAGGTCGCTGGTGAACGCTACGTCTACAAATTTGTCTGTGAACCGGAGGTGCTGTTTGCAATGGCATTCCCAGATAGTCACCGGCCTGTGCTTAAGTCAGATGTTCCAACCCAGACCAAGTCAGACGTTGTGGGTTCTTACTATGGGTGTGGCATGGACCTGCCTTGTGTTGGAATGTTGAAGGACCAGCCACTCATTTTATCTGCCTCTGGCAGTGCAACTGAACAGTGTGGAAACAGTAGTGGAAATCCTGTTCCACCAGGTTACTATGGTGATGTACACCACTGCTATGGAAATGGCTACCAGCGGAACTTCTTCTACCCCACAACCCGACATTTTGACACAACTTGTCAAGCAGTCATTTCCTCGTCTCCATCACCAACATCTGGGACTCCAGCGCTTGGCACCAGTCTAGATCTCTCAGTTTCTCAGTCAGGCATCGCTAATCATCATCTAAGCAGCAGCAGCATTCCTTTTCATCATCCTCATTCTCAACTTCAGCAGCAGCAGCATCTTAGTCCACCACAAGCTCATATGCACCACCCGGGTATTAATCAAGCGCTGATCTGCATGGACAAGTCCAGTGTGATGACCGGTGGTCTGTCAGAACAGAGTTCGGGGCTTGGGTTTTATGCAGCGCACAGCATGCTATCGTCTGAACTCAGTGGTGCCTACTTGGAACCAGGCTGCGTCTGCTGATTGCAGGCAGTTGGACAAGTGCAGTGAAGCATGACTGGAGCTTTCGAATGTAAGTGGCAGATGGACCTAACCAAGTGGATCATAATCAGATGTCTAGTCACAACTCATTCTAAGTCATCAGTACATAGATGCATCTGAGAAGACTCGTAAGGTCAAGCTTTCCTTAGGCACCTTTGTTCTTCAGGCAGCTGCTGCCGTGCCACAAACGCATCAAAATTTCCTGAGCCACAAGAACAGCAACTATAAGCACTTCTTTTTGTCTGACTGATGTTGACTGACAGTCAACATCAGTCAGTTTCAATCGGTGTTAATCTTAAGTGATGTGTCAACATTTCAACCACTGACATGTCATTGTTTACAGGTCACTGACACTAACACAGACTTTATTTCTATGCCTTGTGGTCCACTGTCAGTTAGTAAAACAGCGTGAAGTAACGTAATTTAGACATCAAACATTCTCCACTAGAAACCAATCTACTTTACAAACAGTATTTTGTTTTACTCTGAATTTCTGTGGTAACATTTTTTCAGTTTTGCGCAGGCATCTGGAATTACAGTTGAAAAGAAAAACATCTCTTCATCTGCACTTGCATGGCTTGATACCCTACATATTAAGATAACAGTGTTATCACAAATGGGGATGCTGAATAGCATACTGCATGTCCATAGCCATGTGGGAACAACTGGCTTGAACCAAGCACTCCCCATTCAGCAGGCCATTGCATATAGCCTCAGAATGTGCTTTATGTATTGTTCGATCCTCATTAAAAAATTCTAACTGTGGTTTGACAATGCATTCAGTTGTTGGGAGACTTTGGTATTTATTTACTGGCTTGAAATGATTGGCACTTGTTGCCAAAGAGGTTAAGTGTGCAATTATCCTTGTTTTTTAATTCTTTGGGCCGATTCCATGTGCACGAATTTACTCACTTATGTCTCTTCTGATGTGCTAGGAATAACATCCTGCTGTAGGGAATAATAAGGAACGTCAAATCAACACAGATATACAATAGGACGAACATTTTTAAATATCATGCAGTTACCAACACCATCATTACTATTATAAAGCATTAATAACTGCGTGGACATATATATATATATATATATATATATATATACATATATGTATATATATGTATGTATAATATACTATACAGACAGAAAGACGGATTAAATTGCTGAATACACAATGTGTACAACACGTCTCATTGTTTTTGAAAATCGTGTATATGACTTAATATGTATATATGTTTTATAGTCATATATACATACGAGTAGATAGATATATATGCGCATATAGAATTAAAATGCTTATATTTGTAAACATATTCTTTTAATGTAGGTAAAATATCGTGTTTACTGCAGTGCTACAAGGCATAACTTAAGTGTGCATAATCTTAATAAAAGATAGTTGTAATCTTAATAAAAGATAGTTGTAATTTTCCTTAACGATGAAATATTGCTTGTTGTACCATAAATATTCTTTGACCACCTGTTGTGACTTTAATTTTGTTCATGCGCCTGTAATAATTTGTTGCAGCATCTCATAACCGAAATTTAATTGAGCATAATACTGTGTATTCTAAAGCACCATTTATTCACTAGTACCATGGGACAAATGTGAGCTCTACTAGAATGGAAGACACAAACTTCTTTCAACTGACGGCACTCCAAATTAAATCTACTGCAGCATCGGACTTAAAACTAAAACAGTTGCCACAGTTGTTTGACTGTTATAAGGTATAGATAAGGTTCATTTCTCGATCGGAGCAGAAATCTAATATACAAACAGTTTCTGAGAGAGAGAGAGAGAGAGATATTTTTATTGACAACCAAAAAATAATTAACAAGCACAATTAAAGTCTGTCACATACAGTGGTGCCAATGGGCTGACCTAAAAGGAACAAACAGTTCCGCTACTAAGGTCACCTATTTACATCATGGATTACAAAAAAGGTGACAGTAAAATACTGAGTAAAACAATTAATAATCTAAAATATAAGTAATTATTATAATCAATGTCATTGCATAAACCTAAACAAAACAAAAAACACTTAACTAAGCACCAAAAAAATACTTAACTACGTGCATTGAGTATATGAGATTTTAGATTTGTTTTAAACTGGTATAATGTTGGCAAGCTAGTAATAACAGTTGGCAGAGAATTCCAGAATGACGGTCCACATATTATAATACTAAACTGCCTATTAGTAGTGTGAACAGAATGTTTATGATACATATGAGATGATCGTGTATAGTGACCATGCACATCTGAATTCATACAAAAGTATTGGTAGAAGTCCACAGGTAATAGATTATTTTTTAGTTTAAACATAAATAAACCTATTTGCAATTTATTAATACAATCAAAAGGTAATATTCCTTGACTATGAAAGGACAATCGAGTGCTGGTTCTGAAGGGTAGATTAAATATAATTCTGATGATGCGTTTCTGTAGGGTTCTAAGATTAGACAGGCGAGTATGATATGTGGAAGCCCAAACAATGTTGCAATACGAGATATATGGATATATTAAGGAGTAATATAGGTTCAATAATATATTTTGGGGTAATTTGTGGCGGATACGAGAGATAATACCAATATTTTTTGATATTTTTTTAGATATGGTATTTATGTGTTCTTTCCAAGTCAAATGTTCGTCAATGTGAACTCCTAGAAATTTTGTGGATGACACCTGATTTATATTTATATTATCTATTTTTATACTGAGATTACATTTAGGTATAATTTTTCTCTGTGAGCTAAATAATATGAAATTCGTTTTCTTAATATTTAGTGATAATTTATTTGCTTTGAACCATGCTGATACCATTTTTAGCTCTTCATTAATTTTATTAACCAGCAATTCAAAAGATTTGTCAGACATGAATACATTGGTGTCGTCGGCAAACAGAATAAAATGGAGTAATGAGGAAGAGTTCGATATATCATTGACATAAATTAAAAACAGTAGTGGGCCTAAGACAGAGCCTTGAGGCACACCACAGGTAAGATAAGATTCACAGGAAGTGTACCCATTATATGAAACACATTGCCTTCTATTATGTAAGTAATCAGATAACCATTTTAAACACATTCCTCGTATGCCATAATGTTCAAGTTTGTTTAACAGAATATCATGATTCACAGTGTCAAATGCTTTAGACAAGTCAAAAAAAACGCCTATAGAGAACTGCTTATTGTCCATTGCCTCTGAGATCTTATCTTGCAATTTAAGTAAGGCCATGTATGTTGAATGTCCCGAACGAAAACCATATTGGTTTTTATATAAAATCTTTTTTGATGTAAAGTATGATACGAGCCTTTCATAAATTATTTTTTCAAAGAATTTAGAAAAATAGGGTAAAATTGATATGGGCCTATAGTTGCAAAAGTTATTTTTTTCCCCTGATTTGAAGATAGGAACTACTTTAGCAGACTTTAAACTATTAGGGACTAGACCAGTTGTAATAGAGCAATTTATAATGTTAGCAAGAGGGATCGAAATAGATTCAATGGCTGATCTGGCAATCTGAGGATCTATTTCGTCTAAGCCACTACTATGGGTTGGACGGAATCCTTTCGCAATGGTTATTATCTCAGTAGGTGATGCGGGTTCAATTGCAATGGATGAGATAGCAGGCTGTTTTAAAAAATCACTATACAAGTTGTTACTTTCAGTTACGTTGGCAGCTAGCTGTGGGCCAATATTAGTAAAGTAGTCATTGAATTTAGATGCAATAAGACTTTTGTCACTGACTTCAACATTATCAATAAGGAAACTTTCTGTTTTCAGAGGATCTTCTCTTTGGTGTAAAAGTGTTTTGATTATACCCCAAGTTCTTTTTAAGTCATTTTCACAACTTAGAATTTTGTCGATGTAATAACTTCTCTCAGCAGCTCTTCTTATTTGTTTAAATTTGTTTCTATAAATCACAAATTTGTTCTTATTAGCTGTTGTAGGATTTTTTAAATATTTAGCATACAGACGGGATTTCTTGTTACACGACTTTAATAATGCTTTAGTCATCCAATGTTGTTTGAACTTATGTTGCTTACGAGGGTGGTCATTTATTAACGGGAAGGCTTCTTCGTATATAGATTTATATTTATCAATGAACATGGCATAGGCTTGGGATGGGTCTCCTTGTTGGTATACCTCGGCCTTGCTACAGTGACATGCTGAATAACAAATTTATGCAGTAGTAATAAATAATTAATTAAATGATTAAATCCATCCCATAATATATGAATATAGATAGCCTACATTTACAGATAACGATGTCACCACCAATGAAAGAACCAATGTACTTGTGGTAAGAAAAACAGCATGGTTGGCTGTTGTCTCTTTCTCACTGATGTTGTACGTAGCCCACTCTGCAACATAATTATAATATACGATAAATGTTAACGTTGCTGAGCATTTTGGATTTCTTAGAATAAGCAGAGGCATGTTAAGACAGGTAAGATGCCAAGCTGACGCGTGTATGTGGCTTAGCAAAAAGACATTTTATATTACATTAATGGTACAAATATGCAATTCCATTTCAAAGACAACACACTGACGGAATTTTACACCAGAAATATTCATGCAACCTCAGACAATTTACTTCATGCCAAATTTCACAAAGAATACCACTTGCGTCATGTATACTTCATATAAGTTTATTATTATTATTATTATTATTATTATTATTATCACTACTACTACTACTACCACCACTACTATTAATTATGACTGTTGTAAATTAATGTAACAACTATGTTTGGTGAAATAGTGGTAGTCCATACCTTCTTTGTGAGAAGTAGCAGTAGATGCTGAAACCAACAACAAGGATAACGACAGCAACGATAACGACCGGAACCACTATATGCACTGAAGAAACAAGACAACACTTTAACGGAAGTATGTATGGATAAATAAATGGATGGACGGGTGGACAGACGGATGGATGAATAGACTGACAGATTGAGATTGGAAAGATCGATAGATGGGCGGATAGATGCATGCATGAAAAGGTGGACTGATTGGCTGGTTGATTGGTTGTTTGTGTGACAGATAGACAGATTCACTCTTGTACTGAACACTCCGGGATTGACGGATGAATGGGTGGACAGACGAATGGATGGATGGATGAATGAAAGGATGGATGGACTGATGGGTGGGTAGACGGGTGGAGGGACGGATGGCCAGACATAAGAACGGACGATTCGACACAAATAAGGATAAAATGCATGAGGACGAGTTGGCCTGCAAGTGAAGATGTTCATTAAGACGAAACTGCAGGTCCACTCGAGTTGAAAGCGAAGGTAGTTACATTGAATACTAACACAATAATATGGTCGTTACTAACCTAAGTTCTGTTCGTATGACGACTGATTGGAACTCTGTGTCGTCGTGTTATCCGATTCGTCGTCATAGAAACCAGTCGTTAACGGTGGAGCCGTCGTGGGCGGAGCCGTCGTCGTCAAAATAGTAGCTGTTCAGTTCAAAGCAGTTTGTCTTACTATGTAGGCCTACGCACGCTAACTAATTTGTCATTAATTATTGATAATCATCAAAAGTATTCTTGTCGTTTCATTGAACCTAGCCCTTCGAACTTAACGCATGAGGTTTCACGAAGGTGCACCATTATGGCCGATTGGTTGAGCGCTCGTCTTATAAAGCCACAAAGCTCGAGTTCGAAGCTTCCGGGATTCCGTTTATAGGAGTCATTACGCTAACGTTTAAATAACCCCTAGATGACGTTACAATATCGCTTTTCTAACTTTCCTCTAACATTTATATGAGCGTTTAACCAACGCAAAAAAACTGACAAAACAACGTTTAATAAACGTTTTATGCAAACGTTTGATCAATGTTTCCTCAAACCATGTTTCTGCATTAACGTTTGTGTGCTGCCTGGGCCATAATTTCCATCGCCTTTCCGCTGTATAGACCTGTATATAGGGCTCTGCAGCTCAGCCTACATGTTAGCGAAAATCTGTTCATTATATTTACCGATTCATACATAGGCATACCCATAAATAAAATACACGGTAGGCCTACATGCTTGCCTAGACCTACATTACGCACGAAGACAAAAGTTGAAAAGCGATAGCTATCAAAATGTCAGCGTTGATGTTGTCGGTGTTGTGAAGTTGACCAAAAGATCGATCCGGAACTTACACGAACACGCATCTTGCATCAAAACCAATCGATTCGATTATTAAGCATCCTGCGCCGTGAGGGCAGACAAACAAGTTTCTCCCCGTTTCAATCACTTACGGCTGTAGTGATGTCACGACTGAGTACTTATGTAGTCGTAAAGTCGACAGAATAAAATTTTTATTCGCAGCATTGACAAAAATACAATTTTGGAAAAATAGGTCGTGGACCACGAACATGGTGATTTAAAATCAGAGTTTGCGATAAAAGTGTACGCTACAAGTTTATGAAGAAATAAAAAAATCAAACTTTTGATACAATCGCGTACGCCTTCTAAAAAACACCAGCAACAACCATCTCAGCGCTGAAAACCCATGACCGCATCTTGCCTCAGTTCGTGATGATACGGGCCGATAATGATTAGGCTACGTTGTTGAAAACATCGTAATTATCATCATTGTTATCATTATATCATTATATGTGTGTTCTTTGTTCTACGAGTGGTGACTCCCCATTTCACTATCCTAACGACGACGACGACGATGATTATGAACATACGATGACGAGATGGTAATGATGACGATTGATGACAATTGCCAATGAAATTATAACGACGCCAGCAACAAAGATAATGAAGATGAAGTGATGATGCATGCGACTGCTTGATTGCTGTTGTTGTTGTTGCTGCTGCTGATGCTGCTAACGATGATGATTTCGCCCACGATTCTTCGCTCAGTCGATGGACATATGGCGTGTTAACAACAAAGGCATTGCTTACTTACTTAGGCCTACTGATTAAACTGTGACGATGACGACAGAATGCAGAATCTGTAGACTAACTCTGGTGGCAGATGTATGGATGTAGTTCATCGCATTTGAGGTTGACCCATCCGTGTGACACTCCGCTCCTGCCCTCCATCGCCAGACAGCTTCGCCCTGTCTGGTACGGTACCTCGGACTCCCATCCGGCAAACGACATCTCCTGGCTACCAACCACCGCCTTCGCAGCTGCAGGAGATCAGCACAAACACGATCTGTGCTCACAATCATGAGTAGGCCTAGTCTTCACTTGAAACAGCACAGTCGTGCCGAATATTAAAGAAGACAGCTTCATAGTCATCACATCGTTCTTGTAAAATAGTGACTCTTCTAGTTGTCTGTACATTATTTCGCTTGCTGACGTTCTTTCTGTTCTTAACGACATTTTATTAACATCATTTAGGCTAGCGAAGGCAGTGCTTTTATGAGGTACTTAAAAAGCGCTATATCGTAATCGTAATCGTAATCAAAAACTTATAAAGCGCCACATCAAGATAAAACTCATCAGAGGCGCTCCCGGCCCAGTTTCCCATGACTAATGGGGAATAACACGGTCTTCAAACGCTTGCGGAAAAGAGAGGGAGGAAGAGAGAGGAATTCCCGCCTAAGGTCACCAGGCAGGTTGTTCCATGAGGCAGGGCCATCAACGGCGAAGTGATGATTGGTATATCAAATGTCTAGATAGCTAACTAATTTATCAGTATACGATCATGAAAAATCGAACCTAAGTCATAGTCCGTGACCCAGATCCACGGATTTCTGCGAAGTCCGATCCAGAAGAACTTCGTCGTGTCGTTCGGGAGAAGAGATAAAATGGCGTCTCGTTCGGAGGATGAGTTCTCGCTGAAGACGGCCAGGTCGGCGCCGAGCGTTTGACATTCGTATCTCGACTCGAACCAACTCAACTGTTTGGAAGAGACAGCTGCGTAGCAGGAATTGTTGAGCACAGTACCTTCGTTGCCACCGATCTCACAGGTGGTCGTCGAATTGGTGTTCGACTCTAAGCAGCACGCCAGCATACAGATCACCAATTATTCTTCTGAGCACCTATGGTACTCAAAGTATTTGTAGGAGCACGCTTTTTGAACATAACTTCAACGAAGAATTTTAGGTGATTTTAATTTAAGGCGAGTTAAGATAAACACGGCATTGTTACAGGATCTGATGCTGGGACGAAGAGGAAGGTCTGAGGCCTATATATAGGGTAGCATGGGTTTAAAGCCATTGATTAGGGTGTATGGATTCAAGACCAAGGCCCATCACCAGACTACCTTAAGCGAAGCCAATTGTCTAAAGTTAAAACATAACATTTGGAAAATAAATTTTTACAGAAACTTTCGCAAGTAAAATGGCACAGGCTATATATGCAGTAAGTACAACAGTTATGCTGTGACGTCAGTGCCATATATACATATATATGAAAAGTATATATGCATAGATCTGAACTTACATATTATAGTTTAGCTGAACATGTATGTTAGCTATGTCTGCTTGAAATTGCATGACGTATGTATGTATTTAAATATGCATGTATGTAATCTATGTATGTATATATGTACGTATTTATGCATGTACAGGTGTTTGATGAAATATTAAAAAGGACTCATTTCCAAGACCCACAAGCTTGCATAGGCCTTGTAACTAATTTATTAGGTAATGTCAGTAAGTACAACAGTTATGCTGTGACGTCAGTGCAATACAATAGCAAAATGCATTTAACAGAAAAGTACGTATGCGAAGAGTGTTAACTTTTTGTCAGTCCACAGACTCAAATCTGCCTTTACCGATCTTGCTGCTCATCTATTGCTGAGACCCGACAGTGGCTGAGCCCCCTTTTAAAAATATTGCCGGGCCCCCGGGAACCCCTATGACTGATGTCCCTGCTATCTCCCATCTGCATATTCACTGGCAAAATCCTCACCTGGATCAACTTATTTACCTTGACAAATGAACTGGAGCTCAGTCTTGCATCGGCTGCTCTGGAAGACGAGTACTGAGCCGTTACCCCCTACGGCTGCACAGTTCTGGTAGCGGTTGGCTTGAGTGCTGAACAGCGTGGACATGGTGGACGTGTTCTCTTTTGCAGTCAAGCAAACAGGTAAACAGACAGACAAATAAACAGATAAACAAACCGATAAATGTTTAGGCCTATATGCACACAGAATGCTACATAAGTAAACAGGTAGACTTGGAGATCTTCGTGTCCAAGTGAGTGATTGTGTTTCATCAATCATTATCTGCCACCTGCACCACAGCAGCATCACGATAAAAAATTGTTTGTTATTCATCTCAGTATCATCATGATCATGATCATATCTGTCTCTGTCTCTGTCTCTGTCTCTGTCTCTCTGTCTGTCTGTCTGTCTGTCTGTCTCTCACTCACTCACTCACTCACTCACTCACTCACTCACTCACTCACTCACTCACTCACTCACTCACTCACTCACTCACTCACTCACTCACTCACTCACTCACTCACTCACTCACTCACTCACTCACTCACTCACTCACTCACTCACTCACTCACTCACTCACTCACTCACTCACTCACTCACTCACTCACTCACTCACTCACTCACTCTCTCCTTCTGGCTGGAATTAATAATTAATCCCTCCTAGGGGAACGGTCAGCCACATGAATTTTCTTTACCATTTGTTTCTATATCTAGTATCTTCTTTCTTCAGTCTGAGGAGCTTTAGGTCTTGCTGAATCACATCTTCCCATCTCTTCTTTTGTCGTCCCCGACTGCGGCATCCGTAGAGCTCTGCTGTCTTAATTCTTTAATGCAGATTTCCTCCTCTCTCCTCATCACATGACCATACCATCTCAACCTGGTTTCTCGTACCTTGGTAGATATACATGCCACTCCCAATTTCTGTCTGATATGCTCATTCCTTTTCTTGTCTTTCAGTGAGATTCCAAGTACCCATCGCAGCATTCTCATTTCTGTGCTCTCCAGAAGCTTCTTCTCCTCTTTCACCAGTGTCCATGCTTCTGCTCCGTATATCATCACTGGTCTTATCATTGTTTTGTACACCTTTCCTTTGACTTGAACCGGCATTTTGACATCGCATAATACGCTCGATAGCATTTTTGCCAAGCTGCCTTAATCCTGTTCTCAACATCATATTTGCATCCTCCCTTAGCATTCATTATCGATCCAAGATATTTAAATGTTTCTACTTGGTTCAATGCATTTCCTGCCATGTCCTTGACCACAAGTGTCTCATCCATTTTGGAGCATATCATGGTCCCTGTTTAATGGATATTTATTTTAAGACCCTTGCTGTCCAGTGCCCTCTGCCAATCAGTGAAACGCCCTTGTATCTTTGTCGCTGCGTCGTTTGCCTCTATATGAGGTCATCAGCATACAACATTTCCCATGATACTTCTCACATTTTCCGATATGGCAGCCAAGCCATCTCAGTATCATCTTTTAACAACAAAACCAAGTATTCTCAATTATCAACTTATGCTTACGAAATAGCGCAGAGGAAAAGCAACAGAATTTTGTTTTCTGTTCTTGGCTGGTGGTCGTAATCTCGGCAGTAACACAGGTTAATACCGTGATTGTGACAGCACCTAACTAATCTAGAATAGACTTAGGAGCCCCCTGAATAAGCGGGCCTACTGGGCTCATGAGTTCACAGCGATGAACAGGTCCCGCGTCTACTGAGGATATTTGTTACTACATAAAGGACTAAAAAGAAGGCATTTAAACATGATGGTACACTTACGCGCTAGAAAAGTTTCTCCATTTGTCCACTTCCAGGCGGAATCATTCAATTCGCGTCCTGCAATCCACACTGGAAAGTCGTCTTCGAAATGCTCAGTAATCCTGTCCATGTACTTCCCAACTAAATCGTTCACTTCCGGTGTTGTGAGGAGTGCCAGTGGCGAGTCCTTGGTCAGACACCTCGACCAGGCGTCAGACCAGGTCACAGGGGAGTTGTAGATGTCGAAGCAAGTCCTTGTCATATCCACCTCAATACAACCGATTCTCTCTGGATCACCTGAGATCTGCCCATTCGAACGACCGCAGAGTCCTTTATGCATCCAAACAAATATTCAGATAAATAAACAATCAAGTAAATAAATTATAAAGCGGCAAGGGTCATTTATAGTTGCGGTGAGAACATCGACAGCACAAGAACTGCTCCAAAGATTTTGGAAACTTCTTAAATTAGACCCTGCATCTTAATTTAGACCCTGCATCTCAAGGCGGACTCTGCATCTTGGACCATACGTTTTCAGTTATCCCTGAGTTTAAAGTCAGGCCCTGCGCTTTAAGTTAGACCCAACATCAACTGGTTTCTGAAGCAGAGGTTACAGCACATTTCTTGATCTCTGTATGAGCCTTTTTCTCGTTATGTCGCTTGTATTTTCATACTTTATTAACCTGCATCAGTTTTTATTTGTTATATTATTAATCAGACTCACCAAGCAGCGCAGTAAGGACCACCAGAAGAAAAAGGCCTATGCGGCATTGTGGCCCATTGTTTAGCCTAACTAGATCCATGGCTGTTCTGTGTAAATTCGCGTGTTGTCTTCGCAATAACAACGCAATCTCTTGAATTAAGACACTTGTGGGAAGCTGTTTTCTCTGCGATCGTTTCTGTAGGCCTACAAGCCCAAAGCGATGGGCCGAATCAGATCGATAACCGCAGTTCTAAACGGTTTGCTGCGAAATGTCGTCTGAGCCCCACGTATTGACAGGACGTATGGCAGCATATTGCGCGCTGCGCGCTGAAAAATTTATTTATCACAATGCAGTTATGTGGGTGCCTTTAAAACAGAGCAGCAGCAGCAGCAGCAGCAGCAGCAGCAGCAGCAGCAGCAGCAGAGCTGCTGCAGCAGCAGCAGCAGCAGACGATCACATCCACACAGAGCTTATGTGTGTCCACTTCCCCCCAGAGATATGATGAGCGTTGGAAGCAGTGGGTGGGAGAAACAAACGTACGGAAAATGTTATCTTCGATAGGGTTAGTCTGAGGTCCATCGGCGCACGATTCACATCCCTATGTCGGAGATTATCCAGTCCTGAAGGCCAGTCGTTTGGACACAATGCACGTTGTGACAGCAAACAGAACCATGCCAGAGCTCTATATGAGCCATGCTATCCAGCCACACAAGAGGTTGGAAGAGATTCCCTCGCCATACCTGAGCAAGAGTGGCGGAGTCCGACCTGGGTCAACTGAATTTCGGATTATACACGGCCTGGAGACGTGCCCGGAACAGAGACGGTTGGCGGCGTGTTGTGAAAACGGCTACGCTGCCAGGCAGTAGATGAGATGATGATAGTGTGAATCAGTGAAGGGAATTCTCTCATCCCTTACAAAGTGCACCCTGGCTATATGTATAAGAAGCCTTCCAAAGGCGTAGACCTACTCTGAAGTAGGCCTATACGAGGGAGACTTGATAAGTCTTATATGACGCCTTAGAAATCGTAGTGAGATACCCAGTATGTATATATATATAATATATATATATACGATCCGCCCAACCAAGAACGTCGGCACGCTTTTGAAAGTGAGGGGGACGTTGTGGATCCAGAAACTCAGAATTTGTTGCTCTCCGCCGTTTACGAAGCCACAGCTTCACAAGTTTTAGAAAACTGTAGTTCTCAGGCTTGAGCGGAAGACTTGCCAGCTAGGCTTTCACCTTTTCATTCAGTTTCTTTCCCAGCAGAGCTTGAGTGCCATTAACCAAACCCGAACACAGGCACATCAAATTTTAAAGCTATCGGGCCAAAAGCGAAGCGTGCACCTCTGCCTCAAATCGAGGGCGATCAAAGCCCTCTTCCCCTCCTTGCGCCGACTCTCTTACATCCATCCATCCATCCATCCATCATTCCATCCAAGCACTAGTAGTAGCATAACTATGGGCCGGGACTGAATTTGAAAATAGAGGGCCAGCTCTAAGCCCTCTTCCCCTCCTTGCGCCGACTCTCTTACATCCATCCATCCATCCAGCATTCCATCCAAGCACCAGCAGTAGCATAACTATGGGCCCAGACTGAATTTGAAAATAGAGGGCCAGCTCTAAGCCCTCTTCCCCTCCTTGCGCCGACTCTCTTACATCCATCCATCCATCCATCCATCATTCCATCCAAGCACTAGTAGTAGCATAACTATGGGCCGGGACTGAATTTGAAAATAGAGGGCCAGCTCTAAGCCCTCTTCCCCTCCTTGCGCCGACTCTCTTACATCCATCCATCCATCCAGCATTCCATCCAAGCACCAGCAGTAGCATAACTATGGGCCCAGACTGAATTTGAAAATAGAGGGCCAGCTCTAAGCCCTCTTCCCCTCCTTGCGCCGACTCTCTTACATCCATCCATCCATCCATCCATCATTCCATCCAAGCACTAGTAGTAGCATAACTATGGGCCGGGACTGAATTTGAAAATAGAGGGCCAGCTCTAAGCCCTCTTCCCCTCCTTGCGCCGACTCTCTTACATCCATCCATCCATCCAGCATTCCATCCAAGCACCAGCAGTAGCATAACTATGGGCCCAGACTGAATTTGAAAATAGAGGGCCAGCTCTAAGCCCTCTTCCCCTCCTTGCGCCGACTCTCTTACATCCATCTATCCATCCAGCATTCCATCCAAGCACCAGCAGTAGCATAACTATGGGCCCAGACTGAATTTGAAAATAGAGGGCCAGCTCTAAGCCCTCTTCCCCTCCTTGCGCCGACTCTCTTACATCCATCCATCCATCCATCCATCATTCCATCCAAGCACTAGTAGTAGCATAACTATGGGCCGGGACTGAATTTGAAAATAGAGGGCCAGCTCTAAGCCCTCTTCCCCTCCTTGCGCCGACTCTCTTACATCCATCCATCCATCCAGCATTCCATCCAAGCACCAGCAGTAGCATAACTATGGGCCCAGACTGAATTTGAAAATAGAGGGCCAGCTCTAAGCCCTCTTCCCCTCCTTGCGCCGACTCTCTTACATCCATCCATCCATCCATCCATCATTCCATCCAAGCACTAGTAGTAGCATAACTATGGGCCGGGACTGAATTTGAAAATAGAGGGCCAGCTCTAAGCCTGAGAAAAATACAAATTGGATAAATATCTTTTTAGCAATTAACTATGAAATATGGCAATTTGTGTCAATAATTTATGATTACAGCAATAAAATTTAAAATGTTTATAATTTATTATGGGGGCGGGAACAGGCTGTAATCTGCGGGAGCCGAAATTTGAAGTTACACCAATATCATCAACCCAGCATAGAGTGTGTAGTTTAGAAATTCCCATTGAAAACATGACTTTTAAAAGACAATTTATGCGTAAAACGGACTAGGGATTGATAAGGGTTAATACTGTGTTGGCGTATACTCAAGACTGGGGTGGTTTACCTTTGTATTATTCGTTAAGCTCGCCAGTGGGGTGCAGGGCTACGCAAAAAAGCGTTCGGTTCCAGGTCAAGATCCAAGAGTCAGGCAGATAGACAGCGTGGCAGCTACGATGGGTGATGTTTTGGGATTGGAACAGAAAGAGGGATAAGAGGAAGAAGGGGAGTCAGGATAGGACCTTCCAGCTTTGAAATTTTCCATCATGACTAGCATGTTTCAGTTTTCACATAGTCATTAAGCTCCTTATCTTTGACCGGAGCAGAAACTTCGTTGCCAACGATTTTGGGGCGCATAATCTCTAGAAAAACTTGTGCGCAAAAAAAAGAAAAAGAAAGAAAAATTCGTGCGCAAACTATACTGAGATTTACCGGGATGTTAAGAGGCTAAAACAACACTCCAGCCTCAACTTTCCAATCAAGATGGGGAGCTTAGCTTTTGATCAGCGTAAGGAAGGCTGAACAAGATCTCAAGACGCGTGGCAAATCCAGACTTGCAGTCAACCAACTATAGTTGCTGGGCAATGCAGTAGAATGGTGATAGATCTGCAGGACTGTATGCCTGTATCGATTAACGTGCATCTGCTGCAAGGTCATAAAAAGCTGGGGAAAAACAAACCAAGAAATTGAACACTTCTGTCAGTCGCTTGGAATCTGGCTGTGCATTATTCGCACATTAATTAGAGCCCTGACCGGAAGTAGTTACTGTTACGGAATTTTGCCGCGGTGTGGGCAATGTTACAGAGGTCGGCTAACTCCTCAAGAACGGCATTTAGAACAGTTGGTGCAATATGATAGCCTACTGAGGATTTGTTAAACGCTTCATACAATGCTTGTAACGGGATAGCTGTTTTCAATCACCAGTTCTTTACAATACTCGTGCAGTGCACTGTTCGTGACTGTTAGGCTTATCTCGAATTAGCTATCATATAGATGCTACAGCCTACTGGTCAGAGTTGAGCAAACGGGTTCATGGGATTCACAGCGTGGGCACCGGTTGGACCTGGTGGCTATCTAAAGAGCCCAGTGTAACATGTGGGTCAGAGGACTGATTGTGACTGGATGACCACTTAACGACTTGTAGCCTGGCATAGGGCCATATGGTTTCGCAAAATGAGGCAGGGAAACCTTGTTTAGGCCACTGAATATGACAGGATAATATGCCAGTAGCTGTTACAATGAGTTAATTTTAAATTTGAAATAACATGAAAACAAAATATGAAAAAAAATTTGTGGACAAGAAGAGAAGGTGCTCGTTACCCTCAATAGTCATTCGCGCGGAGCTTAGATGGAAGACTGCATGTGGGTCGGCGGGGGAGTTCAAACCGATCCCCATTTGAGGTTGACTTTTGCGTATTGAAAGAACCCAATCGATCGATCGATCGACCGACCGATCGATCGACCGACCGTCCGTCCGTCCCGTGAGCCCTGCTTCTTAATTTATATACGAAGCTAGTATACGCCTACAGCATGGGCGCCCGCACGTTGGGGCAAGAGGGGACACTTCCCCCGGTGTTTCAATCTAAATATGTAAACTGAAACACATCATTAATTTTTAACAATTACAATAGGTTATACCAACATCTGGTTTGTTTGCTTTCTAATTTATATAAGCAGTGTTTAGTAAAACTCATGATCGATGGTTAGTCCTATAACTTGTTACCGCACTAGCTTTTAACATCAGTGGTGACATTTGCTTCTTAAGATATAATGAAAAATGTAGCGACACCGAAAATAAATTATCAGTTAAAAGCAGTATGTTGGCAAATTATAGCGATGGGTATTGACAAGGGTTTAGGCACAGCTGACCAGATGATGGATTAAGTTACGGTTTTGTTAGATATTTGCTCCGACTATATATACATATATAGACCTACGAAGAGGGACTATAAAGAACCAACTTGCTATAGGAGTATGTTTTAGTACAGTCCGAGCGTATTCGGAGAGACATCAATGGAACACAAAATTCTGGTTGAACTTCAGTTGAACTTTTGACTCTATCAGACTAGGTCTAGTTATAATGACACCAGGTGACAAATGAGGGAGGAGACAGAGCAACGGCCGAGTAGGGAGTGTCTAATGCGATGGCTTTCCTCCCTGGATAAAGAGAGAGAGAGAGAGAGAGAGAGAGAGAGAGAGAGAGAGAGAGAGAGAAAGAGAGACAGAGACAGAGACAGAGAGACAGAGAGAGAGACAGACAGGCAGAGACAGAGACAGAGAGACACAGAGAGAGATTTTTACTGATCACCAAAATAATTAACAAATACAATCATAGTCTGTCATATACATTGGTGCCAGAGATCCCTTTGTAAACTAATGCCACTAATAACAGGTGTTTTCTGTGAAATCTCGCGAAAGCGGGTCAGGAATTAAGCCGATTAGAGCAGTTATGTTAAGCAGTTAGGTTAAAGCAAGAGGTGCAGTCATAAAGTGTTTAGCGCAGCGGCATAGTATTGGAATAAAAGATTATCATAATCGTAATCATAATCGTTAACTCAAGATTTCTGCAGCTCCCAACTAAAACTAAGTCGCAGGAACCAGCTTATTCACAGTCGCGAATTCAAAACAAAATCGATAGGCAGGAAGGGTCAGATTCGGTTCCAGGTCAAGATCCAAGGGTCAGGCAGGCAGACAGTCCGACGGCTACGGTGGATGGTATTTGGAATTGGAGCCGTAAGATCGATAAAAAGAGGAGGAAGCAAGATAGGATTTGTGGAAGAGGAGTATTTTCAGTTTTGAGTGAAAGACCTGAGCAGAGATTGCAAGAGGTGCAGCGGTATAACACATGTGATATTAACTGTACCACAGACGCGGTACTTCTAATTTACAAATGTTATTTGACAGCGATATTGCTGATCAACCAAGCATCAAACAGAAGTTCGCGACACAGATGCTCTAGAGACAGAATCTGCGGATAGCTGGGAGGACGTAGTACAGATTAGTGATACGAGGCCTACGATTACATTTCTGCTGCCGGCAACAGAAAAGTTTGTAATGGTGAGGTCAGAGGTTCGAATTCCCGCTACGCAGAAATCTGTTCCAAGATTTCAACTCTACTTGCGCCCCCTAGCCAACTCATCTATAATGAGTACACTGGCCATACACGGTCAGTGGGAAGATCAGATAGCGAGGGAGAGGGCTGGCTACCCACCCTCATATGCCGAGGCTAAGAAAAATGAAGTCGCTAATACTTCATACCCATGACTGCCTCTCAAGGCTATCTTAAGAGACTGCTCTTCTACTTTTCTATATTTCCCGGGCCGTCGGGGTCTCGCCGGTCGGACCTAAGTGTGAATTCTTAACTTAGACGTTGCAACCCAGGCGATAGGTCCGGATACATACATGCATACATACATACATTCATACATACATACATACAGTACATACAGGCTACTATATGGGCTTATGCTTAAATTCCTGAAAATTTCCCATGCAATGGCTCTAGCCAATTTCTGCACCTGGACACATCGGACCCACCGGAAAGACGTGGCCTATACTTTAGATTATGTGAATTTAATTGTGGCTTCGTGAACTTCATCTAACCTCCTAGCTGTACTGAATATTATAACAGTATAACTATGACTTAATCATTTCACAGAATTTGTCCAATTAATTTATTATAAACTTTTAATGTAGACATGCCAATGCTAATTCGCTTGGTCTATATCATTATCCTTGTTAAACCTTTCGGTTAAGGATGGATACATGAAAGCATAGGCTTATGAGACGACTATATAAAGAAGAAAGAAAAGGAGTGGAAAGTATAGACCTAACTTAAAGAAACAGAGGATATTACTACAGGGCAGTGAATATGTCAATAACGCTGATGCCGCTGTTAATAGCAATACATCGTGCGGCTAACATGCACACAATTTCTCTGCTACCTGGTTTTGCCCTCTTGCAAAAATTTCAGCGCGTGCCTAGGCCTATATAGGGCCTAGACCTACCTGCCATGCCGTCGTTCGACGCCCTGAACAGCTACAGCTTACGCCCTACTAATAGGCTTACTTAAAGCCACAATGCCTAACTGATGCGCTGACCGTACAACGCATATTTTCACACACGCACGCACGCACACACGCAAACACAAACGCACGCACGCACAGATGTATGTATTATAAGCCATTTGTTTTAGGTTAATTTACATATAGGACGCCGCAGATATCTAAATATCTAAAACTTAAAGAATGTAGTGTAAGCCTGTCTACAATAGATTTTGTGAGCAAGGTAAACAGAACGAAGACCGTGAAGATGGGTTAGCGAATAAATTAGCATTTAACATGAAATGATTTTTACGAGATCGATTGCAAGGACCTAAAATTACAGGTCAATTATCCAAACGATCTGCATGCAAATGATGCATGTTTAGCAGCAGCTGTTGCTGCTTCAGCATCTCCTTCTGAAAATGCATCGGTGGTTGCCGTGGTAGCTGCATGCCACCGCTTTTGGTGTATACACTTCTATAAATGCTAATAGCAAAATGATTTGCTCAGCCAAAAATACAGAGTTCACAAGATCATAATGACAAGATTTGCCAGACAGATATTTAACCGGGACGATGGATCGAGATGGTTGCTTCCTAGCTAGGATTTCACCATGCACCAGATAGAGATATATAGTACACAAAGACTTACATCCATGCATCGCTAAACCAACTGCAACACCTAATATATTATATATCTCACTCAACATATAATATATATATATATATTAAATACTTTACACTGTATATTACTAATATCTAGCAGAACAGTTATGAAATTCACATTTCATATATTGATGAACTTATATATGTAAACAGTAATCAGTTCATCCAGGTGTTGTGATGTTTAGGAGGTAATTGAAGTCCGTATATTTCTTACACAGACAAGGGCTGCATTATTCAACAGAGATCAAGCAGTAAGAAACGGTTTTCAAAACTTCTCAAAAAAGCCAAGCAAGCCACAGCCATAATATCCGTCTAGTTCAGCAATGGACGGACTCGATCTGACAGATGATAAGTCAACCATGATAAAACTATAACAATAACAACAATCCAGAGGCATCCAGCACAAATGTTACCAGCATACGGATGTTCATAACTGTCACCATCTGCAACACGAGTTTCACAGACTAATCACACTACACCAATGATGTCAGAAACGGATTTAAAGATGCACAAATGAAAGATCGAAGCCTAAAAATCCATAAAGCTTACATGTATTCCTCCAAAATAACCCAACTCCTACAAGTATCCTAGGAACACCACTACTTATAACAATAATATTATATTAGTAATAATATTACTGTTTGTTATTAAATCATTATTATTATTAATCATCATGAGCATCATCGTCATTTAACTGACCTGACATCAGCATTGCATACTCATAATGTCCGTCATTTTTTGTTCCTGAACTTAGTGATTTTTTAACTTTAGTTAAGCTACCTGAAGTTTTCTTGTGAACAAACGTTTGCTGCAGATGGGCCAGTCCTTTCTCACTGAATTGAGGTATATCAAAGCTAAATTATACCTTCTGTTTTATCTAGCATAAGCAAAATCATATTGGTCCAAATGTCATTTTACAAGCAAATCTCATATTCCATCTAAATCAGAATAAACTTCCAAAATCACATCCGAGTAACCAATGTCTTAACTATAATTATCGCTAAGAGTACTGCACTGCTAATAAGCTAGCAGGAGATTAATTGACTAACACTTGACTCCAAAACTTGAATACTGAAAACAGCTTCTGATAAACTATCTCTCAAGTACAAAGCTGCACCAATGAGCCACTGCATAAAGCACCATGTGGTTACTGTCCACCCCACAAAAGATGCCCCATGAAACCAAAAATCATTCTAAACAAATAGATCAAGCTTAATTTTAACCATCAGTTTCATGCTATTTTAAGATGTTCAACAACTTTGCTTGTGATACTGCATAAGTCTATTTGCTTGTACATATTTCATTAAGAAAACTGAAGCATATAAAATCACATGAAACAAATCATCTTTCAGCCTCAGTCAGAATTCTTATCAGACAAAGCATAAATCAATTTCTGAATAAACAAACATACTGATTTAACAATGCTAAAACGCAACTGACTACAGTTTTTCACAAACAGCTGTGTCACCGGATCAGCCTGCCAGAACAAAACAAATGTTACTAAATTCAATTGCATCTCTCTGAATGAAAATGCTTTTCAAATCCAAGATCAAGGTTTAAGAGAGTTACTGTAACTGAAAGGCAGCAATTGTTGCTGTGAAGCCAGAAAAGCATCAAAACCTGATTTTAAAACTCTGTAAACAGTTTCAAACCTTTCATTGACAGAAGAGATAATTTTAGGCTGATGAAGAAATTACAAGAATGGGAACCGACAGGAAAACGAAGATACCGTGTATGAGGACAAAGCAGAAGGAAACATATACAGGATACTGAAGGTAAACTAAGAAAAGCTTAAAAGAGAATGCAGTTTGTGCGAAAAGAACACGATGGATTTTTAAAAAGTAGCAGATCAGAAGGAAGATGCCGAAGATCAAGGTGCTGGAAATTTGAAATAAGAGGACAGCAAGAATATAATGGTACCGTTAGAACAAATATAAAAAACTGTAAAATTATTCAGCATATATGAACAGTTCATACATAGTTTTTACATTCATGCATGGTCCATAGACATGTTTTCTCATCCTTATATTAAATCACTGACACTACTAGTAAACATTCTGGGGTCGCTGAGGCTTTACTTTATTTGCGCCCATTATACATACCTCGTTAATAATGCTACTGTTACTAATATCATTATTAATGTTTTTCTAAATGTAGAAATTATCTATCAGGAACAAAAATATTACAGGTTTTATTACTATTATTTATTATTATTATTACTGTGCCATTTCTGTTTGGAGCATTTACCAAGAAAACTGGAATCCAGTGAGAAGCCAAGGTCATGCCCTATGATTTACAGTCTAAAAGAAGCCCTTTAAAAGTATGGCTCAATTTTAGTGACATCTGGTTTAAAAGTGGAGCAGCATATGCTTGAAAATTATGTTAAACTGAACTAATGTGTTCTTAACAAAGTAAGTTTTATTTTTATAAGGAACAGGAGTAACAACTTGCAGTATCATTTACAGAAAGGCAGAAAATTTAGCAACACTCCGACAAGCCAGCCCAAACCAAACGAGTCCATACCAGTTTGTGAATTTTACCCAAATTCAGCTAATTCAAACTGAAAACAAGCAAAAACAGTCACAAAAGCAAACAGTTATTGCTCAACTTGATGCAAAAGTCCAGTTAAGAAGGGTTGCATTGCATTGGTTCATCTGCATCCCCTCCATCTTCCTCGTCCTCATCATTCTCCAGATCTTCTGATTCCTCACTCGAGGAAGTGCCTTGTTCCTCACCTAAGTTTCGCATCTGTAGTATTCAGACAGCACAGTTTTCAGCAAGAGAGGTTTGGCAATATGAATAAAATCCAGAGTCTAGCAGGGCAACAAGACATTCCTTTAATTTCTAATCTATTTCCAGTTATCTAAATGTAAAACAAATCTAAATGCAAATGTTTTTCTATAGCATATAGCCAACTGAGCCATTATATTCAAAATCAAACTGAACTATTCATTTTCTAATTAGGATGATCATTTGAAACAGTCTGGCATAATTTACATCATGGAAAATCCTTTAAACTTCGTAACATTAAAGCAATGACGTTTTCACTTAATTCGGTGGATTATTTTAACAGATGATCTGTTAAAAACCTTTACAATCCTATTCAAACCAACGTAATTGATTTTGGTAAAAACTTGTATGAATTGTCCACAAAGTATCAATTTGTAATTCACATATCAATGGGTTGAATGTGGATGTTGATTGTTCATAAAGAAAGAACAAAATAAACACAGTAACACATTAAATATCAAGCCAGAAAGGTTTCCTTAGCACTAGACCATATACCTTGTCTAAATGGCCTGTCTTTCTCACTTGCAAGCAATTTTAATTAAGAATGACAACCAGAAATCTTACTGGAAAGGATATTTTATGTATTTAGGATAGAAATGTTCTGAATGGAGAACTTTGTGAAAATACTGCAACTAGTATTTTTAAAATGGTTTGAATTTGTACACGAAAGCAACACAATTAATCCCTTAGCTGTGAGGGCTTTCATCTTACCCTTATGTATTCGAACAGGTGGCTCTTTGAGAGCAGCATTTCATAACCCTGCACACAACTCTCTCCAATATCAAGTAGACTCAAAGAAAATTCATCTTGGCAAGGCTTGTTCCCTTGACCTTATTCCCTCTTTTCTTTCGTTTAGACATTTCATTCAAGACTTTGTTTGCCTTACAGATGCACTCCTTCTCTTTGCATTAAGGACAGACCCAACAGATCTCAATTGTTCATTTGCAGTTTCAACTTTGAGTGACACTTTTTGATACCTTTACCTTCCAGGGTCTAAAGTGATTGATCACTGCAAGTTGTTCGACTGATTACCTGGTGCCTCGCTGATCGGCGTAAGTGATGCATAAGAAGCCACAGCATTCGGCTATCAATGTCTGGTTCACTGCGATCATTCTCCCTCTCTCTACGATTTTTCTTTATGATCTGCAAGATGTCATGGGGACAAAATTAGCTTACTTTTCTATCTTTAAAATTATGGTGACCCAACGCCACATATATGCAAAACAGTTTAGTTTAATGTTGAAGCTTTGGCAATCTGAGCACTTAAAAGAAGCAGCACAGTTGCTGAACAATAAATATCAGCTTTACACTTGGCATGTCGTTAGTTTAAAAAAACTTCAAATTCAAGTGAATCATGTGAAATGAGCAACCAACTGTTGAGCTGTAAAACCTTAAACAAATGCTATTTTGTTATGCATTTACTGCTGTCGTATTAGCTTTACACCACAATGACCTCAACCATGCACTTGGGCAATAAACGTATGATTATCAGAGTGCTTGGCTTGCTCACAAAACAATGGCTTACCACAACAGTTATTTCTTCAATTGTCAAATGGAAATAATGGGCACTCACATCTTGCTAAAAAGGTTTCCTCCAGGACCTACTATAACATATAACTACCAGTATAACATATAGTACTATACCTATAACATAACTTTAACACATACCTATAACACATAACTATACCATATAAAAATAGAACATATCTATATGTACCTATAACATATACATATATCATGTGACTACGATATATAACTACAACATATAACTATAACAGTTAGCAAACCTCTTCAAGACCAGTCAACTGAGTTGGCTCCTCAGCGAGTGGCAGCCAGATTTTTACATCATGATCAAGCCCACTTGTTGCAAGAAAAGCAAAATGAGGATGAGGTTCAAGTACATTGACCTGTAAAAACACGATTCGTACATCAGTTGTCATGTCTCGCAGTACCACTCAAGCAGGTCACACTTAAAGCAATAAAACTATATGGGTGTCATCTATCGAAACCTCATGTACTTCAGCAATGTGTATACAGCACCAAGATTGATAAATTAAATGGATTTGCAAATTTATAATTCTGATTTTTTTAAATTTTCATATTTTTATCAACTTTGATGTAAACACATAAACTGATCAACTTTTTCATTACATAACATCGTCAAAGAATAAAATATGTAAAAAAATGTTAAATAACATGTCTGTATTTCTGAAGATATAAATAAGTGTTTGCTTTCATATGAATTACTAACAGTGAAATTCAACAAAAACCAAGTTAACTTACAACCCCTCCTTCATCTGCTTTGAAGTAGTTGACAATCTTCTCTGAATTCTTCTCCCAAAGGAAGACATTACCACAGTCACTTCCACTAACGATAAACTCGCTCTTTGGCCCATAAAAGTTAACGCCTTTCACTACAAGTTCACAAGCAGAAAGCAGGTTCAAAATAGTAATGAAAATTTAGAATAAAGTGGACAAGGAGATCATTACCCAAAGTAAAAGTGATAGATGCAGGGTAACCATTAAGCCAAAGTCACTCGAAAATTTGGAAATGGATAAACAGACCAGTGGCACTGTTTCTGTGGCCAGTGTATTGGTGAAGATGGTGACATTTCACTTCTGGTTGAGTGTTGTCGAAAAGGTAAATTTCTTCATCATTGTAAGATCCCAAGATTTCTGAAAAAAATGCAAAATCCCCAAAACCAAGTTAGCACGCCTTGCATTACTTCTTAAAAACCTACATTTACTTTTTTATTGCATCATTCATTACCAAAAAGGTTAAAAAGGTTTTTTGATGTTCGTATTTGCATTGTTTTACATTTACCGTTCTAATGTATCATCATCAACATGCACATCAGGATTAAATTAAGGGGGCTCAAGGCCATTTTCAGAAGAGATGTTTGGGTGTCTGTTCTCTCACTGTCCTAAAAGTAAAAAAACTGTACATGGCATTATAAAAATGCTCAGATATGACCTGAGGTCAATAGGGCCCATAACTGTAGGGAGGCCCAGACCCAAATCTGAAAAAGGGGCCTGCTCAGATCCTGATAAAAAATAAAAATTCGACTGAATTAACCTTATAACAATTAACTCTTTGAAACATAGCAATTTTGTGGCAATGATTCATGATTAACAGCAATAAAAGTTATAATGTCAAAACTATCTCTAATTATGGGATCATGTGAGATAGGCTCCAGAGCGCCCATTTGAGTAATCCGTGGGGGACCAAAGACTTCTAGTTTTGCCACTGCTTGGAGTGCCATTTATTTGCAAGCAACCTACAGATAAACAAATGCTGCAACCATACTTACTAGTGAATGGAAAGAGATATTAATTACAATGTTAGTTTAGAAACAAAATGAAACTTTATCTGCTAACTGATTTCTGTGAACTCACAACTTTTCATCTAGTGAATAAACATCAGTGACCAATTATAGGGTAGGCTCCTCCCTAAACCTATGCTCATAAACTATGTTTCTTTCAGTCATGGCTCTAGGATTTTAGATTCTTTTGGCTCAACACAGTCGTAAAAGCAACTCTATAACCAGATAGTCTTACTTTACAATTTGCATCAATCAAAAATTAATTGCTAAGTTCCTGTCGGACATAATGTAGGACACAATGTACCTGATTTTGAAACGTGTATTCGCTGGCACAGGACTTTCATGTTTCTATTTTCCACTCAGTCACAATGTCTTTCACAAATATGATGTAGTAACTAGATTCAGTAGTGCCTTCAACTTCATGCAGTCAGTTGCAATTGTTCTTACCTGTTCCATCGAAATTGTAGACAGCACAAGTGATGTTTGCCTTGCTTTCTGTTCCAACCAAGTGCTGGGGACAGAATTTCTTGAGGACTCCTCCATTTGCATTCTAGACTCATTACAATTCACACAAGAAAATACTGTAAGAAACCCTGTGTGCTTCTTAAAAAGCCAGTAATCCATATATTCACAGAACATTATACATGTAACACTTAAGATTATAAAAATAGTAATGCAGCTATAATGCTATAATAATGCTGTCCTACCTCGTTAATATTTCTTGCATCATATATTCTGTAAAAACACAAAACAAAAGCATGGTTAACGGTTATGCATCAACATGTACTACAGTGGCACCTGCAACACTTTGGCAATAACGAGTATATTTCCCTAACCAATTAATTAAACATCTCGAGAGAATAACACTAATATGATTACAGTTAAAGTAACTTATTGAATAAAGTAAAGTAATATCTTACTCAATTATTAATTTTACATACAGTAACTTTTAAAAGTAAATAGTACTATGTTACTCAACTACTAAATTAACACAAAGTAACTTTACCTAACATAATAATCTCTTCCACCAACTACAAACTCGTATGGTTTAAATGGATTTGCATGAATCGAATAAAGTTCAATCTTGTGATTGTTTTCTCGGGTAACGCAGAGCCTAAAACATAAACAAATTAAAATGTTATAAAGAACACAAAATCACATTCCTTATTTATCAGAGTTATTGATTAAGTTCTACAAGGCAGAAAATACATTCACTAAATGTTTAGTAATGTAGAACACACACTTAATTTAAAAATGCTGGCATTTATATGAGAAAAATCATGGCCAAGTCCTTAATAGACTTCAAAAACTTTATTAGACAAAGAGAATAAATTTTCCAAATAATGCCAACTTGTTTGGCTTTTCCTGTCTTAAGTCGACTTCAAAGGAGACTGCATCTTCACCACAACTGTAGAACACGTGTGATGAATCACAGAGCAGGGCCAACTTAAAACAAACAGAACAGAACTTCAGCTAGAAAACTAGGAATGATACTGATATACAACTATTAACTATGACCGCACATTGCCAACATTAGCTGTGCATGATCAGCTATGTATTAAATTACATAAATTAAATCTGAAAAAGCAAAAGGAGCAATGACAGAAGTTTACACAGTACAGCAAAAACAACGAACTATGCCACAACATTGAAATAGTGAGAACATGCATTTTCAGCATGCAGACATTCAAGATTGATGTAGCAACAATACTGGCATTTGAAGTATATTGCTATAGATGGATACTAGACACAGAAAATCACAAATGCAGTAGTAAGAAAATGGCTGAGCATAAAAGAAGACCTAATGCATGTGATCATCAGACAGGAATTAGGCATTTTTGGGCATACTATACATCTGGTTTGGTGGCAGAGCTGCAGAAGCTGGTTGATCAACTTGATCAGGTTAGCCAGAAATTTGGATTGTTGATTAATATCGACAAGACAAAGGTGATGGGAATGGATGGTGATACCTGCTGTATCAAGGTCCAGGGTGAACAGCTAGAACAGTTTGATTCATTCCTATACTGTGGATCTCTCATCATAGAGGATGCAGAATGCACTAAGGACATCAGAGCTAGATTGAACAAAGGTAAAGGAATCATGGGAACATTGAAGAAACTATGGAAAAGTCATGGCCAACCACAATTTTCATATTCTTAGGATTAAACAAACCCACAAAACATGGTTGTAACTGCCGTAATTTTTATTTATTTAGTTTTTATTCAGTTTTCATTTTTAGTCCAACTGAATCACACCATGTTATAACACTCAATTTATTCACGTTCTATCTGCTACAATGTTATAATGCTAACCAAACTGTGTGCAAATGTTTTTCCAACACGGTGCCCCAAAAAGTGTTCACAATATCACTGGAGGAGCACCTGACAGTGGCACCAACTGGCAACTCTCATAACACCTTCAGTCACCCCTTTTCAGATCTGTCAGGTAGCCATGGTTCAACACAATCAAGAAGTTCTAAAAGGAGCCATATGCTTTGTCAAGGAGCATTCATAAATACCAGGAACATAAGAACATGTAGAACTAATAACAAAGCAAGTCGTCTCCAGCTGCCAACCTTGTGAGCTGCTCCCTTGTGGTGAGCTAGTTTCTTTGTGACCCTGCAGACTCCAGTAGACGACAGCTCTGCCAGGCGAACCTGACCATCTCGAGCACAACTCACCAGATGGCAGTCACCAGTATATGGCATAAATTTGCACTGCAAGAATTCCACAAAGTGAAGATCATGCTGAAGAAAATAACTACTGCAATCCAATCAGTAATTGTTTTTTTCCTGGAAATGCATAAGCAGTTTGATATTACATGACATCAAAGAACATTTTGATAAGCTGACACAATGTAAAAAGGAATTTTAGTGCAACATCCCACTTTAAGACAGATTATCCCCAGCACTAATCAACTGTGCCTGAAGGATTTGTTTAACCCTTTGCCCAGCAGCGGTACAAAATTGTGACATCGGAAAACTTGCTGCATGCACCACAGTTCCAGAACTGTGACATTACACGTGTGTTTAATAAAGTGGTTTTAAATTTAGGTTACCAGCGTTTGTCCTATGTAAATAAGTGTACCATTAATTAGAGCAATAAATAGGCTACAATTTTCCCATTGGACATATGTACGCATGGGGGATGGTTGCGAAGATATCAGAGCTGAAAGTCAGCAATTTTCTCATGGTTACTTGCTAGTTATTGGTTGCCATGGCCAGTGACGGTAAATTATGCATGGGGTACAATGAATCAGACTTGGATAATAACTTTGAGGGTTTAGATATAGCCCCAGTAGGGACAGTGAAAGTTTTAGTACAATTATTGGACTTTCCCAGCGAATCCGAGGACAAACTTCGAGATGGTACAGTGCCACATCAGCTAGGATAGGCTTTAATGTTGTGTCAACCTATGTGACAGAAATTGGTTAAAAGATTTTAAGGTACACGTCGGTCCGCTTGTTCCAACTGATGAGTCAACTGTGGCTGAAATATTTAACACTTTCTCACTCAACTTTTTGGATTACGTCTTTACCAAAACAAATTGTTTGTCAGTGAGTGCCTTGCAAACAAGCAGCATGATCATGAGCCAACAGTTGGGCTGATGGGAAGGACTAACTGGGAGGCATTCGGGCATTTTTGGCACTAATCCTCATAATGAGACTCGTCAAAATGCCCAGCTGTGAAGGCTGCTGGATGACCAAAAACACCCCGGAGATGCCTGGTTTGCGAACCATCATGACATGCAACAGGTCTGAGTTGATTCTGAGTTATTTTTACATCAATAACAATGCCAACTGTCTAATTTCTGACAACCCAGCCAATGACCATTTGTACTCAGCTTAACCTCTCTTCACACATCGCAGTGCCACCTAGCACTTGTTGTCTTTTATCATTATCGTATTTCTACATAAAATTGTTTTTTAAAGTCTTGGTTTTGGCCTGTGACTACTAGTCGTGGATTATCCCTGTATCTGCTTCTGTTGCTTCTTTTGGCTGGTGATATTGAAATAAATCATGGACTTCAGAATCTGGTTACTGGTCAATTAAACATTTCTTATCTTTGAAATAAAGCTGCGGCTGTACTTAATTTTAAAGATGGGCAACTTTAAATCTTTAGAGCTGGGCCACTCATTTGTTGAGTTGGCAGATGCTGCTAGTAACTTTGGTGTTGTTTTTGGTTCTACTGTGTTGCTCACCAACTATGTAAATGGCATTGTAAGTTGTCATACATGCATATTCATGACATTCAAAATATGAGCAAATAATCCCTGTACTTAAATATTTGTATTGGGTTCCTGTTCAGCAGAGGGGCTTATAGTTTATAAAACACTAAACTCTGGCCAACCACAATACTTCAAATCAGTCCTCATTCCTCAAACTTATCACTATTCAACCACATCATCGGAATGCCTTCTTCTGGTTGTGCCAAACAGAAATACTGTTATTGTTGAACAAGCTTTTTGGTTACTGGACCTAAATTTTGGAATTCTCTTCCTACTTCTGTATGTTGTGCTCAGTCTCTTGTGTCATTTTGTTCTCAACCTAAGACTTAACTTTTTCGGTTGAATTATCCACCGTAAGCTGCCTTGCTGTTTCAGTGGACTGACTTTCTCGATATTGACCTGACTGCGGCTTGAAATTGGCAATCCATTGGTTGATGTCTTGTGCATTATACACCAGTGCTATAGAAGACTCTAATCAATAACACCTGGAAAACTGCATAACATCTAAATTGTGAAGCTTTTTATGACAAACTATAACAAATTTGGTCTTTCTTCATCGACAATAATGAAATTTTTAGTGATGTTGGCTGTTCCAACTGCTGCATCTAAAAGACAAGCATTTACAAACAAATTATATGTATTTGTTCAAAACTGAATTTTAAACAAATTTCATGCTTACTCTACTTTATTTCCAGTGGTTGATGAGACGACATTTTACCCTTAAGAGGTGAAATTCGATCAAACCTCAAAAAGAATTTGGCAAAAGGCCAGTATATGGCCTAAAAAATCTGGTGGTAAAGGTTTAATTCCCTGCAGAGTAAGGCACTGTAAAAGAATCAAAAGAAAGGGCAATTGGTCCTAATTACAACACATTACATAAATATATACTTGGTGCATACTTGAAAAACATTACTCCTGTGTCCTGAGTCGAATGAAAAGAATGATCTGGACTCCATCCAATTCCAAATTTGAATGCTCAGATCATCAGAACCACTAGCCAAAAGTGTCCCTGGAATAAAGATATGTTAAAGATTAGTTTCACTTTTTCTCAAATATATACAATTTTTTATATAACTATATGCATATTTAATTCAATAAATAAATGTTGCCAAAAAACTATAAGACTAATTTTGTAACTCTGATATGTGCTGAAATGATTGAAAGGAAAAATCTTGTTTTCCATTAGTGCTGCCCTCAGAAAGTCTCATTAAATTCTTTTTTCAAACTGTGAAATGGTGATTATTAATGACAGTGCAAATCTAGCTTTTGAAAGCTTGCCATTTGACAAAATTCCATATTGACCCTATTCTATGCTCACAACACTCTGCTTTTGATGCCACATTCCCAAACACACAAACTCAATTTTAAGCCATGATCAGTACTTAGTGTTAAAAACATGCATAAACTATGTCCTAGCCTAATGTGGCCATTATGCACCATGAATCTTAAATTAAAAAAAACTGGCATGATTGCACAGAAAGCCAGTTACCTGATTCATTGAAGTGCAGTGCATTTACACATCCTGAATGACCATTTAAAGTTGCGTAACGTACAAGTCTTTGCACTAAGTGAACACTTCCACAAGCCCTGCGTGTGAATATACTTGTGCCGTTTTGTCTTCCCCCACAGCCAGTCTCGCGCTGACGTATTTCAAACAGTGAATGCCAGCAGTCTCGAAGTGGCTTATCACTAGTGCTGGTGCTGGCATCATTTTCTCTGATTTTAGATGCACCTTCAGTCACTTGTGGCCTCTCAACATCGGGCATTGAAGTCTTAAGACTGTCAGAAATATCAATCGTGGCAAAGTTACTCTCAACATCTGAGGCATCTACAGTGCCTACCAGCTTGCCTGAACTACAGTCTTCATTGCTAGCAGAACTGCTGAAATGATCTACCTCGTTCAAGCAGTTAACATCAGCATCTCCAGAGTCAAGCTTTGAATGCTTCCTATCGCTACAGAATGGGCGCTCATCACTACTGTTTTTCCCCAGTTTTCCTTTGGCCTGGGTCAAGTCTTCACCAGAGGAATCCACATCTGTTGATTTCTTGATGTCATCTTTCCCCACACGAGTGTCGGAAGGGTTCAAGTCGACAGGACCCAATACTTCATCCAGTTCTCTACTTTTACAAACTGCTGAGCTGTCTCCATGGTTTTCTGCAGAGTTGTCATGCTGATCTGGGAAACCAGTGGAAGAACCTGAAGTGACACCTTTCAAATTGGTTGTAGGCAATTTAGAATCCTCCTTCTGTTTTGGCTCAGCTGAATTAGGAAGATGAGGGCAGTTCTGCACAACAGTTGCCTCAGCATCTGAACAAGCATTCACTGGAACTTCAGTTCCCTGGGATTTTGACATATTGTGGAAAACTCTTTTTAAACCAAGGAGACATAAACAAGATGATATGTGAAAACTAGATATCCAGTTTTCTGAAACAAAACAAAAAAGCTTTAGAAGTTGTTTTACGAAATGTATCTGCAATTTTCTTACCATATGAAAGTCAGATAATTAATTTTTCATTTTACAGCATATTCGTTAAATTTGCAACTCTACTAAAATTGATACAATATTTATTTTGAAATGACTGAAGATTTAAAAGTCAATTAAATCCCAGGGATTGCCTCTCTAGGAGCATTCATTAAATTTGCCCACTGCATTTATATAAGTTTATATAAATTAAAAGCTGCTCAATGTCACACTGATATTTTTTAAATTTTTAATACAGGCACATCAATCTTTATGTCCTGAACATTATGTCCCAGATAAATACATACATGTAACACAGTGGCTGAAAGGTTGAATGCTTGCCTTTTAAGGGTAGGCCAGTGGGTCCATGAAGTGACAGTATTCACAGAACCAGCTGCAGAGTTAACAATTTAACAGGCTCAGTTTCCAAAAAAGTCAGCCCCAGTTTGCACATACAGATTTGTGAGTGTTGCCAAAAATAATGAACCACAATCTTGATCCATTAATTGGTAAAGAGAGATCATTCAATCCCATCAATGTCTCCTCCAACCTACAATCTACTGTTGTTCCACAGATAATCAATCAATCACTCAACACATCCACTAGTACTGGCCATACTATTCTGCAGCCAGAATATCTTTATCAACCTCTTGAAGATAATCATTTTTATATAGGTATACTGTGAAAGCCTACTTCAAACACTGCAATTTGCATGCACATTAAAAAACACTGCTTGCAGCTTGCTCTATCAGCTGCTTTTCTTACACAATTGCAGCTTGGTTTGCTAGTGATGCATTCCTGACCACTTAATCAGCTGGCCCTACGGAGGTACATCATCATCAGCACATAAACCTGGCACTACCTCTTGGTCCAAGCCTTCTCTGACCTGTTAACTGAGTAAGGACTTTGAGCTGTACCATCAAGTGCAACTGTTTAGCAAAATGACACATGCTTTGTCATCATAAGAAATATAGTATTCTAGGGAAAATGTTATTTGTTCAGAGTTATCTGTTATTCTCCGTGTCACTGTTCATGTTTCTTGTTAAACATTAACAAATATAAAACAATTACGCTTTTACTCGCTTACTTAAACTTTGTAATTTATATACGCAGTGTTGACTGATAACGAATAACGCGCATTAACGTACTTCTTAGCTCTAAGCATGGGCAAGATATTCAGTTTGGAAACTAAACCATTCCACCATCTAATTAACCAATACAACGCACCGTAACCCAATCTATTTAACACTCACAAATTCTGTGGCGTTATGTCCGTGAATATTAATAGAAATTTAGTAAACCGAAACAGCGAGAGCTATACTACGTTTCAAGCTTACACAGTAGTTTATGTAAAACAATGATGGTTTTCTGTTTGGTTTTTTCAGAGAAAATATTCGACAAGCAATTGCTTTTACGGCAAGTGAGTTGTCATTTTTGCTGCATGCCTCACACAAAAAAAAAGAAAACCCGATCTATTACCGTTTTATGGAAACTCGGAGTTGTTTACGATTTAAAACGCTTATTTGTCAAAACAAGGTCAGAGCATGAATTGCTTGAAACTGGGTCGAGTGGCAAAACACCGATTTAAATTTAGCACAGAGAAAGAGTTCAATAAGGAAAGACAGCTCGGTCACCAAGCGCCTGTAATCGAAAATGTGAGTTGGATAGCAATAATAATAATTTGATAAAACTACTTTCCCAACCATTACAAGTAACTTATGAAATCTATATAGTCTATATCACTCTAATATTATTATTATTACGAAGATTTTTAACGCGCGCAATGTCACATAGAAATGCTAACCTGAAACGCGGATAATCAGTCGCCAGGTGAAAAACAGTTTGATAAGCCAAAAAGAAATAAAGAGTCTTCAGGCGTTTCTTGAAGGCAAAAAACTCGAGCTTTGAAGAAAAAATCATTACAATTGGAAATCACTCAGTAACCAGCTTCTCCGCCTCTCTGGAATAAACTCGCGCCAAAACTAAGACAAAATATCTGACCCATCATACGAACTCACCAACACTTCTCCCCTTCCAATCTCCGTGCAGGTCTTTCACTCACACCTGGAAACACTCCTTCCGCAGGTCTTTTCCTGATTCTTCCTCATCCTCTTATCCGTCTTGCCAGTCCTATTCCAAACACCATCTACCGAAGCCGTCTGACCGTCTGCCTATTGGATCTTGACCTGGAGCCGAACCCTTCCTATCAATTTTGTTTTGATTTTGGCGCCTATGAATAAGCCGGTTCCCGTGACTTAACGTTCTTTGGGCGCTGTAGAAATCTTGAGCTTACGATTACGATTACAATCGACCAATCTACGCAATTGGTCTAATATGTAAATGTAAATGTAATCTGTAAAATTTCTCAGCGCCACACAAGAGCTGCAAGCATATCAAAGATTCTTTCATAGACATGCTGTATTCAAGGCTTACATTCGGCAGTTCTCATGCACCTCTTAAATTTAAAGTTCATGTTATTACCTGGCCTTTGTCTCGGAATAATGCTGCCGCTGCGCATGCGCGATTTTAAGACTGAAATACCTGTAGTTTTACCTGCTTGGGTAATTGGACAGCTTATTATTTAAAATGGAAGCGAAGCGGATAGTGGGATTAACAATATTTTCCGGTAAGAGTATCACATTTCTGGCATGATTTTTATAGCGGTCATTAGGATTTTTATGGTGTAGGCTTACTTTGTAAAGTCACTGGGTCACAGGTCTCAAATATAAATTTTGAAATGCTGCTGTGGCGTGTCAGCTCACGCGACATGAATAAGTTCGGGCAGGTAACGCAATATAGTTGGCACAGAATTTCAAGGTGCCAAAAAGTGCCAGAGGCAAAGTAATGTTATAAATTTTGAGTGGTACTTTCGTGTTGCAACTATTTGAAACCTGCAAGCCACATTTCTAAACCTTCGAACGGACATAAAGTAAGAAACTTACTTAAAACGATTAAGGCTTCGTGACAGAACGGCTTCTTGAAGAAGGAGATGAGATCATTTAAAAAAATCTGGTTAGGAATTGAATCCAGCAGTTACCTGTGCCTTTCATGCTGTCTTATGTGATGTTCTGATGTTTACTGGTTTAATATCATGGGGGTCGACCCTGAATAGCGACCACCATTCGCGTTATTTGGTATGAATATGTGTTAAAATTTGACGGACATTCATTTGGTTGTGTTGCAATTGTGATCTTGTCTTGGCTTGCTGGAAATTGTCCTATACTGTTTTACAGTAACAAAGTAATACATACTTTTTGGTCATCCTAGTAAATAACACTTCTAAGTAATAATAATAATTAGCAACTTCTACAGCATCAGTTTCTAATGCACAAGGCATCAATTTAGGATGCACCAAAACCAATCTATAGTCAGGTTGATACTCAGAAAATCAGTCGACTGAGACAAAGAGTTTGCCTATGGTGGATAAACGAGATGAAAGAGGTAAGTCTTACGTTAACGAAGCAAGGACACAACCTACTATAAAGGTGATGTCTTTTAAAATGTTGGGGATGAAAAATGAACAAAAATATGTTAGCTGCTTTAAACAGTAAATTCTAATTCTGTATTTTTGCCACTGCCAAATTTTCACTTCAGCTGCTTAAATGTGAGTGGTAAAGTTGGTTCTCATGATGATGCTTGCTTGTTTATAGGTTATGATATGTCTTTCAGGTTTTGTCATCTCTGTTTGGGTCACAGCAAAAGTTACCACTCCACCAAGTAATGTGACAGTGAAGAAAGGTGATAAAGTGGAGTTCCGATGTGATACAAGTTCACCAAATGAAGTTGTTCAGTGGTCCAAGTTTCTTCCAAGGACAGAAATTATATCTATCTCAGGACGGCTGTTTAACTCGTCTGGGAAGTACGAAGTCACAAATAATTCTGCGCTTATCATTAGCAACGTAAATGCCTCTGATGGCCTTCCATACGCATGTCTCGCAGTATTTGAGGAAGGACAGCCACATTATGCAAATCTGGTAGTCATTGGTGTGTATTGTTTCTTCTAGAGCTTTTTCATTGAATTTGAGTAATTTTGTAGTTTTATACACGAGAAGTGTTCTTATTTATTAAAACAAGTCATTGCAATCAAATTATTCAGTGCTGCCTTCATTTTAATGTACATTTGATGTATTTTCAGAGTTTACTAATTAAGAGATTTAGAGATACTGCTGATTAGTTAAGCTATTGGAGCTTAAATTGTTGTATGCTGAATATATCTGATAAAATTTGCTATCCCGGGTGTTGAGTACAACTGATTGGATAAAAATTGCTGGTCATTATGTAATCCTAAACTTGTTTTGCATAGTTTAAAATTTGGCCTAAATAAAAACTTTTGAGTTAAAACTGTACTAAGTTGATTGCAAGGCTGGATGATTGGGTGATTTGATTGCCTGGCTGACTAAGTGATTGGACCATTCCACTGGTTCGTTTGTGATGTTGTAATGATTGTTTCATAGCTTATATTAGCATGTATTTTATCTAGTAATTGATGTGATTGAAATAGATACCTAAATCAAGATGATGGATTGGCAGAATTATTGAGTTTATAACTGATTTCTGTCAATTCAGATAATTTGACGGCCAATGTGACTCCTTCGGATACTGTGTCCTCTGGTGAAAATGTTAGCCTGACCTGTACATTGCAATATGGAGGACCTACAAAAGACAACTCAATCTACCCACTGTCATCTGACCAGGAACCCCGTCTTTCAATATTCTTGGGTGATGAGGAACTTACCTCACGTGCCAGTACAGAGCAGATAAGCGGATCTGACCTTCAGCCAATCCACACCAAAACTTTAGTAAATTCACTTTGTGTTTAATGTACATTTTGTTTGCTTAATATATTTTTCCATTTCAAAGTCACCATTTTGTTTTGTGGTCTCAGACTAAATGTTGAATTTCTGTGAAATTGGTTTGAGATGAATTTAACCTTTGTTCTAATTCTGTAAAGTACTAAAGAGGACATTATACTTGAATCATTTCAAGGATAAGGACTCGTATGGTAAGGAGAGATTGTGTAGTTGCTGTATCGTTGTTGCCTTGTCATTTAGAGCTGTTGCATTTCAATCGCAGGTCCAGGAAGCTAACCATGGCTACTTAATTGTCACGTATACTGGGTGTATGCTGCACATAATTGTCTGTACATTTGTTGTATAATCATAATCGTAAACTCAAAATTTCTAAAGCATGACTTAAAAGCTAAGTGCAGAGCACCAGTTTATTCACAAGCACTGCATCAAGTCCGTGGTGTTGTTCAAAGGTGCTGCGTCTAGAACCAAGTCCGGTTGCCAGGAGACCAGAGAGAGGAGGGGAGAGGAGGGTAGGGTGAGTTCTGTTTAAGCTGAGAGAAATGGGAAGACTGATCGGGATGGGATTTCTTGAAAAGGTGAGACTTCAGTTTTGAATTGAATACCTGAGGAGTAAATAGAAAGAGTGAGCGACAGAAAGGATAAAGGAACAGAGTATTTGCAAAATTCAGGAGGGAGATTGTTCCAGCGTCAAGGTACAGTGTAGTGTGTGGATTGGTTAGAAAACTTAAGATGAGTAGTTTCAGAGGAATGCGTAGAAGTGAGGTAAGAGGATGAGCAAGTAGATGGTCCGATTGGAAGGTTAATAGTTTATGAAGGTATGTAGGTTGGGAAAATTTGAGAGAGTTATAGGTTAGGGAAAGAACTTCAAAATGAATGCATTCTTAGATTTTCTGCCAGTGGAGTGCTTTCAGGATAGGACTGATATGGTGATGCTTCAGCATCCTGGTGACAGCTCGGGCAAGTGAATTTTGGATGAGTTGAAGGCATATACACAAACTGATAAGGCTACTGAAAATCAAGTCTCACTAGTTGCCATTGTTTATATGTGAGTCTATTCCCACAAAGGCAATCACAAAGATTTGATTTTGCTACAGGTGAGTGAGGTACTGGCAAATTTCTATTCCTAGATCATCTAAGTGATACTAAAACAGAGAGATTTAACAGGAGTGGAAGGAAAAGGTAAAATATCAACTAACATCAATGACTTGCCATACCAGAATGTGATTTATACCTACCATCTTTAATTTTTTCAGTCGGTCAGTCACGTTGTCACATTGCCTGACATTGACAAGGAATTGCGTTGTCGTGTCAGTTCAGTCAGGCCTTTCTATGAAGACTTCTTTAACATGACACTTCCCTTTAAATGTAGGTATTCTTTTCTTTTCGTTGCTTTTATGTTATGGTCATTGTTGCATTTAGCTCTATGTCCTTTAACATAAATTACATTGAATAACCAGTTGTTTTATGACATCTGATGGTTATAAAAACTGACTTCCTAGGGTTTATATTTCCAGTAAATGTTTATGACAGCTTTTGTGATGGCATGCCTTTGCTAATTTATGGAAACATTTGTTCTGTCATTTTGCTAGTAAGTATTAAAGAATTAAATATAATTACTGTTAAAGATTGAAAGTTAAACCATCTGCACTGTAGTAGTTATGCTTCTCCCTCCCTAGGTCTAAATTCAATGACGACTGTATCTGTTATGTGCACACCATTCCAGAATGGATTTTCCTGCATCCAGTGATCAGTGTAAAGATGTGTTTTTGAAAGTCTCTTCTACTGTTTTGATCTGAGTGGCTTAGAATCTGCTGTGCAGCCTCTAATTTTTAAGGTTTTATTCCTTGTGAAACTTGGGGCTAACCTATAGTTCTCTTCAGTTGGAGTCATGCAAGTAGTCACAGCAAAACAATAAAACCTGTGAATAAGCTGGTTGCCATGACTTGGCTTTTGTTGGGTGCTGTAGAAATCTCTAGATTATAATTATGATGTGTGGAATGTGGCACAAAGTGCAAACGTTTTGCTACAATAAGTGAAGGTAAATAAACAAGTCTAAGTTGTAATTTCAACTGCCCAGAAGCCTTAAATGTTGAAGTGTTGATTTTGGAGATATGTTTGTGTATTTATCTAACGTATAAGCAGAGCTCTAAAGATACTGCTTTGAATTGCATTATTGCAGTAATTGTGTGTTATAAAAATTGCAGATTCCACGACAACAGTTACGATTAGTTCTGGGGCAAATGAGACTGGGGCTGTGCAATTCTATGCTGGAACTTCATTGAATTGCTCTGCAGATGGAATTCCTGCACCTCAAGTCAAGTGGGAGCCAATTGGCCAAAACCCTGCTTACAAGGTTGTCCAAAGTGCACCTGGATTTTCAGTCCTGCGTCTTCTGGGTCTTGGAGTTCATCAGTGGAATTGCACAGCATCAAATGCAGTCAGTGGAATAGCTCAGGCTTACCAAGTAGCAAACTTTACAGGTCAGAGGTCAGAGTTTATTATCAAGAGTCCAGTGGCTGGATTAAGGTATGGTAATTTAAGGTGAGGTAAATGCTTCTCTGTTATACAACTCTGTCAGATGTAAACCAGAAAGAAATTGGATGGTGTTCTCAGATCTTTCACAAGAGCACATAACTCACAGCATCAGTGTAAGAACCTGACATCATTTACTGTACTTGTATGAGGTAAAAATCCTAGTAGCTAAATTCACATGATGAATTAAGTTTTAAACTGCAAGCATGAAGCCATTTTTTACTAGGCATTTTTTTGGAGACCGATTTCAGTACTTTTGTTTCAAGGTGATTCAGTACTGCATTTTGTATAACTTGAAAATATCTGAAACAGTGTGAGTTTCCATGAAGTGCTTTTACATGGTTTTCTGTTTCAATTATCATATTCTTTATTTTAGTGATTGGTGTGCCACCGAACGTTTTGCCAAGTAAAACTGGTTTGTAAATGTTGTTTATTTAAAAAATCTTTATAAAAAATAAGGTGTTCTTATCTCTCTCCACATTGTCCACTCTATTGCACAATGGTAAAGTAACTGCACTTGCTCTTCTTGACCTCTTATTTTTTCCTTGTTCACCACTACACAAAGTTTTGTACTAAGTCAAAGCAGTCTGAAAACCACCTTTACGTTAATGGAACTCAACTATACATTTCCTTGGATAATTCTTCTTGCAGTTCCCTCACTCTGTTTTGTGATGTATTTCTCGCTGTGTTTTGTGATGTCTTTAACCGCCTAGGATGGCAGAAAATAGATCCAAAACTTCTCAGCAACAGAACAGATTTCACTCATTGAATTCTTTCCACGTATCATCTCTGTCATGCAATGCAGCTGTTCAGCTCACAATTTGGGTCTTGTGTTGAACTCCAACATGTTACTCAGTGAACACATTAACTCTCCATTTTGGTCTGCCCACTGCCACATCTGTACTATTCCTAGTTTTAGGCATCACATTTGCGATATCCGTAGTATTAGGTGCCACATTTCCTTTTCTGCCCTGGTTTATTTGGCTGATACCATGGTCTCTAGCCGCCTTAACTACTGCAACTTGCTTCTTACTGGCATTTCAAAAGCTAACTTGAAGCGTTGAAAGTCCAAAATACTTTGGACAAAGCTATTACTAAACCTTCTAAATATAAACGTATATATCACCGATCGTAAAATCATTGGCTGCTCACAGAAAAGCAAACAATTTATAAACACTGGGATAATTGTATAGAAGACTACATTTCAGCCAAAATTACTATCTTCATGGCTGACACCCAAGACTTGCTCTACTCCACCAGGTCTTCTGACTGTCCTAATCCAACTATTAATTCTGTTTTTATTTATTATTATTATTATAATATAATATTACCATAATTATATTATTATAATAATATTATATTATTATAATAATTGATAATTAGAAAATTCGATCATGCTGGTGTGTTATGTGCAAGGCGTCGACTGTTGGCACACCAAATTCAAGCTTCAGTCATGTCAGTATCCAGAAAGTCAGTCCACTGAAACAGAAACTGTTACATGGACACGGATAGCTCTTGACATGCATGACTTTTCTGTTGCTAGTCTTGGACTCTGGAACTCTCTTGTGCAAACGTTCGCTCTGCAAAGTGAGTTTTGGCCTTCAGATCTCAACTAAACGCTCAGTTCCTCTGTTGGCTGTGTCTGTTTCATTCCCGATGTCCCTCTTGGATTTTGACCAGATATGCCGTTCAGTATGACTTGCACACCGATTTTGCCTAGTAGCGACCGTCACTTGATGCCTTGAGCATTATTACAGTGGCACTGTAGAAGTTTTCAGATTATTTTTATAATTATTCTTTCATTTGCACATGAAGTCAGTAGCTTTTTTTAAAATCTTTTTATATGAACAGACTCCATTGGTCTTGGTGTTGGAATCGGTGTCGGCCTTGGCGTTCCAATTCTTCTCGGAATAATTGTCTTGATTGTTGTTCTGAGAAAACTTAAGTATTCTGGATACCACAGACCAGCCACCAAGCGTAAGTATTCAGAACAGAGTTTTGATCACACTGCTTTGATCATGATTCAGTTGCACGTAAGAGCTGTTTGCACAGCTTTGGATCAAATCTGGGTATAATCGTGGGTCAGTGATTTGACCTATGGATTGGCATTGGTTCAACTTAATCTAACCCTCATAGATTGTACAGTTATTTGCTGGCTGCAGCCACATATGGCACAAAGTAACCATGATCTGTCAGACAAAGCCTGTCATAGAGTTTTTTACCATCCCATATGGAAAATAATGACAACTGGCAGTGAACACTTGAGTGACCATATGGTCTCCTCCAGTTTTTTGGGCATTTTATGCACGATTATTGAGTGGTTTTTCTCGTCTTTTGGAGCATCTGTCAAAAAATGTTACCTGAATTATATTATTATCATCCTCTTCAGGTTGTCCATGATATATCTAGCAAACTACAGTTGTTTGCATTGCTAGCAGTTTATATGTGTATTTTTCTTAATGTTTTGTATTTTTTATTTTATAATTCAGTTAAAGAATTTTGTTGTGTGCCAGTCTATCACATTGAAGGTGCTAAAAACAAAATGGAATGTAGACGACCTTAACGTTTCTGTTATGAGCGGAAATTTAGCCCCTTGACTTTGCTGCGTTGGTTTTGACCAGTGTGCCAGTCAAAATGATACTAAGAGTACATATACTTATTTTGATATTGTTTGAGACTGACAACTATGCAGAATGCTTAAAGATAGAAAAGTAAAATGTGATGTGAGGAGTTACTGGTGCAACAAGAACCTGCAGAGAATGGCTTGATGACATGGAAAACTAGTGCCGAACGAACATCCACTGCTGTATTGACTCTCTATTGACTCTCTATTGACTCTCTATTGACTCTCTATTGACTCTCTATTGACTCTCTATTGACTCTCTATTGACTCTCTATTGACTCTTGCACAGTGAGACGAAGGAGTGAAAGAAAACAAATGTGCTGTGAACACCAATGGTCTTTCAGTCTATGGGCAGTGATGATGTTGATGAAGAAAGACAACATTTAAACATATTTGTCTTTTATTTTAGAAAAGAAATCACAGATTTACAAGAAAAGCTCTCCAAATTTTGGCACTGGTGGAGTGCTTAGATCCCCACCGACTGAACCCAGTCTATCCAAGGTTCTGCCAGCAACCAACTACAATGGAGTCGCCATGAATCCCAGCCCAGCATACGAGGCTTCAGTGAAAACTGAGCAGACAAGTGTTGCTCCACCAAAGCAGAAGAGTAGCGACAATCCTGGGTATGGAGACCTTGGAGTTAGAACACTGGGAGCAAGTGGAAGCATGCCACGTCTGAATGATTCCTTTGACAGTGTTGCAGAAAGGAACTACAACAGCAACCTTAAGGCTCCAAACTACCCTCCAATGGATTCAAGTTACCACAGCAACCAAAGAGGTCAAAACCCACTGCCAATGGACATGAGTTACCATATTGACTTGTCTGCACAGAACTACCCTCCAATGGTCACAAGCCATCAGAACAACCACCATGACCCCAGACATGCCCATGGAGAACTGGAAGAGGATCTCGACACTTCGGTGTGATGATTGCACTATTGAAAGCCGAAGACTAGTCATTTGGCTTTTAACCTGATGTGCACCAAATCTACATATGTGTCCATTACCTGCAATTTGGTGCTTAGAGGGTTGAACTCTAAATGAATTATTGACAACTGGAATTGGATCTGACATCATCAAGCCATCTTATTAAGAGCCTTAACTTGTTAAATTTGATGACTTTTCTTCATGTCTTGCCTGATGCTTTTTAGAAATTGATCGTATTGGGTTATTTCAGGTTTTTTCCGAAATAGCATCCAGGTAGTATAAGCCTTGCTTAACGAATTATGTATGGCATGAATCCTGAGGATGTGTAAGAAAACAAGCCTGTTCAACTAAAAACTGCTGGTTAGTGTAATGGAATTAATTAAGTGTATGTTCCTTAATTAGAAGAACAATGAATTTAAAGGCCTGCAATATCACATTTTTAATTGTTAAAACTGCTGGTTAGTGTAATGGAATTAATTAAGTGTATGTTCCTTAATTGGAAGAACAATGAATTTAAAGGCCTGCAATATCACATTTTTAATTGTTTAAATACTGAACTTGCAAATCTTCATTAGTGTGGAAAATTTTACAAGATAATTTTTATTTGTTAACATTTGGATTTTTTGGCATGGCCACGCTATGAAATTTATAAAGAACATCCAACTCTTCAGCTTTATACCTTATGACCAACAGCAGTGTTTAGTAAGCTGAATTTTTGTAAAAACCCAACAGTCATGTATTGTCGGAGACTGTACATTGAGGCAGTAAGTTTCATTACCTTTGCTTATGTTGTGGTTGAAATCCTCAGGCCCACATTTTTGCCAGTTTTGTCTTCTTGGAAGCAAATCCAATGTTTCTGTAATTTTCAATCTTTTTATATGTTCTGTCCAGTTTTTTGTCTTTATATCGTGTTCAGACTTCGTACTTATTTTTGCAATGGTATTTTCAAGAAGTGATCGTTTATACATTTTTGTGGCCCTGCTATTTTAAGAGAGGCTTTGTATTGTGTTTTTTAGACTTTGTATTATGCACAGACCGTAAGGAACTTTGCTGCAACAGTTCTGTGCAGTAGCATGTGTTCCAAATGATATCTCAAGCAATTTTGGTGATTGTGTGCATTAGATGGGCTGTAGTGTCTTTTGTCATCATTTCTCTTCTTGTACAAGTGCTTGTTGAGTGTCCTGCAGCTCAAGTGTAGACAGATAGTTGACAGATGGAGACAAAGTGACAGATAGACAGACATACAGAGAAGGAGAGAGAAAATAATACAAAGAAAAATATTTTTTTTGTGTTCTCAGCATTCATTCTATTGGTAAGACTCATTATTTTAGTCATTGTGATGCTTTTAAAAACAGAAGATCTGATAATAAAAATTCTGGTATTTGTCATGATTATCAGCAATTCAGAAACTTTGCTGATATGGTTTTTCTTTTATCATTGTCGTTGTATTTATAGTGCAGTAGCAAGACTGGTATTAAATGGAGCCTCTTTATAATAAGAGTTAGTACAGCTTGATTAGGGACATGGATTCCAAATTTATTTCACCTTCATAATTTCTGACCTCATTAAAACACTGCAAAGCTGCAATGCAGTACTTGATATGACTCCCAAAGGCAACATTGTAAGGTTCAAGTGTGTATTATTATTAATTTAATTAAGATAATCTTTAATTATTATCAATTATTTTGCTCTCTGAGCAACTGGATTTGCAACTCCCCCTTGGTTTTTCTGGAAAAAGGTCTGACTTGATGAATAAGCTGATGCTCTGATTTCAGGTCTCAAGTGGCACATGATAAACGTGGAGTTTATGGTTATTATTATTATTATTTTTATATTTATTATTGCTTATCCTTCCAAAGAAGTTTCTTTCAGTTTTTATTTCTCAGTTTCTTACACTTATTATTTCTCTGATTTGAATTTACTAAGAATAAGTCAGTTTGCAGTGTGCTGCTACATGTGTGTAAAAGGTTAATTTATGCTGTAAATGTTTATTTTTTTACAATGTTTTGCTTAATTTGTCATCTTTCAAGTTTGCTAATAGATATGTGACATTAACCAAGCTTGCCAAGTCATTATTATTTCTGCATTCTTGCTGGATCTCTGCTCAGACACAGTTTTTCAATTTCATTAGAATTGTGACAGGGCAACAATTTAGTGATGTAGTGTATTGGCTGTTGAGTCTGGGTTTTAGCTGGGTTTTGGGAACTACCTGGGTAAGTTTGACAATTTTGTTGAGTCAAAGATGGCTGGCTAGTTATCTTTTGCTATTTAAATTCTTAATGATTATCAGTTCCAAAGTAAGTGCTCTTTAGCCTTTTGACAACTGATAAATTTTTAAACAAAAAATCTAGTGCAGCGTCAGATTACTCAGATAAAGTCAAAATGGTGCATGTGAATGTCAAAAACTGATTGATCCAGTTTTAAACAAAATCCACAGTTACATGCTATAGGAGCTCTGTTCCAAACAGTTCAATACCAGTAACTGATATAGGATACATATGCTTATAAAAATCCAGATGATTATCAATTGGTCTGATGGGTTTAACTTTGGGTATATGTTAAAACCCTTTGCTGAGATCAAAAGTACTTCCTAAACAAGACATTATAGTTGGCTGTGTCTGAAGGGTTTTTTGGTATGTTGTTGAGGATGTAAACTGTATTGTCGTGAAATAATCAAAGTTTGATTTTAATTGTTGGACTAGTATGGTGTACTTGAGCAAACAATTTTATTAGATATTTTTAAAGAACATTTCTTTCAACTGACACATTGCCCTTGGTTAAAGACTTAATTTGATCTGTTGGAACAAAAAGTTTTGAAATTCGCATTGTAATCTCACTCTCAAATTTTGTGTGCATTGTTGTAACAAATTTCTGAGTTTTTGTTTTAAATAACATAATTTAAACAAATACAGGTTTTGTGTAAAACTTTGGAAACTATTTTGACATGTAAGGCATGTTGGCATATTTTTCTTCAGCTTGTTTCTTTGCAAAAACTATAGATGTCTTAATCATGTACTTTTGGTAAATACTGCAAAATATAACGTCTGGGGTTAACCAGAATTTTTGCTATATTCTTAAGAATGAGATCTATTACAAATCTGTATATGGAGCTTTGTAGTGTTGCTTCAAAATTCAGTCCCCGCCCATGATTTCTCTGCCCCATTCCATAATGAGTTATGCTATCATAAGTTGCTTACTGACTGTCTGGCTTCTGGTTCTCTGACGTATCATTATTCGGCCCGGCTTTTCCAACTGATTGTGATTTTGTTTGCGATTTTCAGTTGAAGCGACCATCGACTGATGCCTTGGGCAATATGGTAATGGCGCTGTAGAAGTCTTTACATTACGTGGGCCTTGGGCCTGTTGTTTGATGCTTTGGGTGCGGCCCCCAAAATGAGGTGCCCGCGTTCAGCAATAGCTATTCTCCTAATAGGATAATTCAGAGGCAGTGTTATATTTTAATAGACTCCTGTAGCAGTGCGTATGCGACCCACTTTGGGACTGGGTCTGCCTAAACGTAGCCTATGCCCACTTGCAAATTCGTCCAAATTGCTGGCAGATCCAGAAGTTGAGAAAGGGTACAAATTTTTTACTGTGGTAGGTGTATGGTAGAAAATGTTTGATGACCTTTCTCTGTCTTCTTTTGTCACTGCTTGGAGATTTTGTTGACCTGAGGCTGCTTTCACGTCCAGAAAATTTCTGAGGACCTCTTTACGTCCTGGAGCCAGTTTCAGGTCGACAAATATTCTGATCTCCTGTTTTAGTCACTCCTAATTTCAGTCGGTTTCCGTGGTTCTTTTCCCACTTACCTTTCTCACTCTCCTGCCGATTTTTATATATGTCCATCCGGGCTTATCGTAATCTCGAGATTTCTTCAGCGCCCAACGAAAGCCAAGTCGCGGGAACCAGCTTATTCATAGGCGCTCAGTCAAGACAAAATCGATAGGCAAAAGTGTTCGGTTCCAGGTCAAGATCCAAGAGTCAGGCAGGCAGGCAGTAGCTTGAAATTGAAGCCAGAAAAGAAATAAGGGGGAGAGGCAGAATCAGGATAAGATTTTTGGAAAAGTAATGTTTTCAGTTTCGAGGGAAAAACCAGAACATAAATTGCACGAGGAAGTTTTGGTGAGTTCGTATGATTGATCAGATAATTGTCGAAATTCTGGCGGGAGTTTATTCCAGAGGGGTGGGGCAGCTATGGCTATGGAACGACTTCCAAATTTCAAGGATGATGCGACTCGATGCCGAAGAAGTGTTAGGACAGACGAGGAGCGGGTTGAACGGGGTGGTTGGATTGTAAAAAACTGACGAAGATAGGAGGGTTGGGAGGATTGAAGTGTGTTGTAGGTGAGGAATATGACTTTGTACTCTTCGTTCAGGTAATTAAAGCCAGTGAAGTGATTCGAGAACAGGAGTTATGTGGTGTTTGGGAGATCTGGTGACAGCACGAGCAAAGAGCACTCTGGATGGCTTGAAGGCGGTTTATTTGAGCGGTATCTATATTGAGGAATAGTGAGTTACAGCAGTCTAGTTTTGCATGGACTATGGATGTGGCAATGGTAGATGCAGTTTTGAAGTCAAGCATAGGGCGGATTCTGCGAAGGTCGCGGATACGCATAAAGCAAGAGCAGGAAGGATGAGTGATATTATCATAAAAGGTTTTTGGTCGAATATTAAACCTAAATTGCGGACAGAAGAGTTAGTATTAAAGGTGTGGGTGGAGGCAGAGTCCAGGCTGACGGAGATAGAGTCAGGAATTTTTTTAGCTGCTCTCGTAGGCCAACAAGTATGAATTCAGTTTTAGATGGCCGTCATAAATGACACGGTTAAAATCCAAACAGTTCTACTGACAATCGTATGAAATACAGGCGCTATAAAAACCCGAGCCGGTACCGTCTATGATAGGTCCAGCACGTAGGCGGTTTGTATAACGACTCATCTATTTTAATAAGAATCTCCTTTAGGCTTAGGCCCGGGCGCGGGGCTCAGTGGTCTGCGGTAAAAATACGTAAATAAATCACAGTCCGCTGTACATCCTGCAATAAATTATCCGGGAGTACATATTTTTTACATCCACCAACAAAGATGATACCGCGCGCGCGCTTACCGCGCGCTTTGGCGGGAGGCAGAGAACCCGAGCTCAATGCCTGGATCGACCCAGACGTCTGGGTCATCCAAGGTCTTCGGCCGATGCTTGCATCATCCGACAGGTCAACCAATCGCGAACGACGTTACAGCAGAATACTGGCTAATCAGCCACAGCCTTACATATATCGCAGATGTTGGGTAGAAGAAAATCTAACTGGATCGGATAAGATTTAGAGCGCTGTGAACATGGAACTTGGTAATCGTAATCACGAGATTTCTACAGCGCCCAACGAAACCCAAGTCGCGGGAACCAGCTTATTCACAGGCGCTCAGTCAAAATAAAATCGATAGGCAAAAGTGTTCGATTCCAGGTCAAGATCCAAGAGTCGGGCAGAGAGACAGCGTGGCAGCTACGTTGGGTGATGTTTGGGATTGGAGCGGAAAGAGGGATAAGAGGAAGAAGGGGAGTGTTTGGTCCGTTGCAGTGCCAGGTCAGAATTCAGAGGTCATGCCGGGGAGACAGCACGGACGACATGGTTCTACGGTGGAAATCGTTTGTGATGGTGGTCATGAGATGGTGCAGGAGCAAAAACAGGAAAGGATATCTTGAAGCGTTCGGTTTTCTGTCTTGAGTGGAAGCTGCAGGACAGAGAACGAGAGGAAGGATGCTCACATTGAGAGGCGAGCAAAGGAGATGTGCGACCTGGCGGAGGTCTTTCGGAGTTCGCTCTTAACTGGCGCCGCATAGATTAAGGAGCGGAATTTGAGAGACGATGAGACTGGAGGCTGATATGGAAAAAGTTTGAAGGGCATTGTGGGCAGGGGATACAATTTTGTAGTGGATGCGCTACTTGCCTGGTTAATTACATTGGTTACAGCGCATGTCAAGGCGCCTCAGTGCATGAGTATACCGGTTCGCATACTGATCTGCCACGATCAGTATTTCAAAGATTTGAATCTCGGGATAGCACGGCCATACATGGGGACCTTAAATGGCCTGGCACTCATTTAAACGGGCAGCGATTTTGAAGGAAATCACCTGATTAATTCATCAAAAATGAGCAGGTTCAAGGCCATACGGTCGTTATAGAAAAAAACTAGGCATGCAGATTTACATTAAAGGGATCTAAAACCAACGAAGTGATTTGAGGACCTATTTATGTAGTAGGCCTACGTGGCGTTTGGGAGTTTTGGACTCTACCTGGGCAAGAACATTTTGGATTGTTTGTAGACGTTTTATTTGAGGTGATTTGATGTAGAAGGAGTTTCAGTAGTGAAGTTTGGAGTGACCAACTGATGTGGCTATTTTCAAATAACCAAGTCTGGGGCGAAGTCGGCGGAAGTCGCAAATGTACCTGTAACAAGTGCGACATAACTGAGTGATGTGGTCGGAAAAGGTAAGGTTTTTGTCGAAGATGGTAGCGGATTGGATGAGAGCAGTGGCGAATTTAGCTATAGGCGGTTCGCCTCTTCCGCGCCCCTCTTGGTTATATGCCGGCGCCCCTCAGACCAGACCCGTGCATGGTGGACTGCCAGAATGTGGCGCCCCTCTGAAAACGCTCTTGCCCCCACCCCAGTGCAAGCAATCCTGGATCAACATTGGAGAAGAATAAGGCACAGGCTAAGTGAGATTCTACGGAGAAAGGTCCGGAGGACAGATTAGTTTATTTAGTTGTTCACGGGGGCCGTTTGGGAAATTCTATTCTGAAGGGTTTGAGGCAGAGAAGATTGGCGGTCATCCAACCTGATATCATGGTAGGCCCCTAAATGTCTCACGTAGATGTTACGTACATGCTAATTAAATATCAACATTTAACAGGTCAATAAAAATAATCAGTGTGTCGATTATTGATTAGCTACATTGGTTAAAGCGGATGTCAAGGCGCCTCTGTGCGCGCAGGTGCCGGATAGTATACCAATCGTGGCTATAATTATCAATTTCAGAGATTGAATCTCGGGCTAGCATGATCCGTATACGGGAACCATAAATGGTGTGGCGTCCGTTTTAACGGGCAGCGGTGATGAACGATCTAAAACTATCAGTCCATTGCAAAAAGAGAAGGGTCAAAGCCATGCGGTCGCTACAGAAAAACGTGTACAGTTTACGGTTCAGCTTGTTTACCCTCAACTGTCGGATTTCGACCGGAATTCCCCGACAGATTACAATTTTCACTGCGGTTTCACTTGAAGCGGCCATCGATTGATACCCTGTGCATTATGATAAAGTCACTAGATCAGCTTAAAATTAGAGGGTCTTTAATGTATTGGTAATTTAATATGAGAGTAAATATTATTCTTTAGGTAAATGTTTTCAACGATCATAATGATTCGAACTGGAATTTTCAATGTGATTATAATAATGTAATGTGGCGTTCAAAAACCTTTAATAGTCGACTCATCTTAACTTATGGGGTTTGTTGCTGCCGTCCCCTTTGGTGTGCGGATTCTTATTCAACCAGGTGCGGTTAACCCGCTCTCCATGTCGTCTGCTGGGCGTTCAGCCTGGATGCAATCTACAACGACGTCTGAGTCGATGATCGTCTCCTGGTTTTTCTCGCGCCAGGCCTGGCACCATCCCGGCGCCCGTCCCTCTTGCTATCAAAGGCAGGCGCCTTTACCTGTCCCTCGACAGCTGTTGGGTCTCTTATAGGCTGGATGATACTACATTAAATTAGAAAATAAAAATCCAGTCAACGGGCTTAGTGATTATTCCTTGTGAGTTCTTTATATCCAGTTCAAAGTTAATTAGGGTTCGTGCAAACCCTGTGTAGGCCTATTGGTAAACAGCTAAGATACGGTCGGCGATCAAGAAGGGTGAATGATCAATCTGTTTCGTGCATCTTGAGTTAGCAATTTGGAGTGTGGTTTTTACATAATTCACCATCCATGCAGTAGTGATTACGAACGGATTCAAGGAGATTCAGGCATCAGACGTGGCTAGGTTTTCTGGTGATCGAAACTCGTGCCAGAGTTCTTCACAGACAGCGGGAACTGCAAACCCATGAAATGGTAAGCCAGAATTCCCAGTGGGGTTGTAATCTTAAAGCATTTTCAGTGATCAGTCATAAGTTTGCAGCCACCAATGTTTTATCATATGGCGTACAGCCTTATAAAGTAATGGCCTTGAACCCGATTGCTCAGCGAATGGAACAAATGGCCTTGACCTTTAAGCGCATGGTTTGATGCAGGGACGCAAAATGGAGGACGTTTGAATTTACCTACAGGTTCTGAGGTTTTATTGCTGTTTCTTTGGAACAATTTTGATTACATTTGATTACAAAATTACATTTTGATTAATTAATTGCGTTACGCATGTTAACAACCGCGATAATAACTACTATGAATAGATACGTGGTGGAAGTGGTGTATGAATAAAATCTTAAAAGCTGATGTTTGGTGTGCATATATTTATATATCGTGCATGTATACTATATAATTTAATTGTGTTTTATGATTTAAGCTGCCTGTAGTGCAGGGGCATCAAAACCTGGGAAGGGGATGATGCATGATGCATCATAGAAATTTCAGGTGGGAAACTAAAAATCTGAGCCAACATTTCAACAAGTTTCCTGCTGCATGTAGTCTTAATTTAAGTTAAACTAAAAGTTATTCATTGCTTAGCACTTAATTTCGTCTGTGAAGCTTTGCACAGACCTTGTTGAAAATGACACCAGTCAGTATTGGCATGTATGTTTTTTGCACTGCATTTGTACACAGAATATTTGTTACATATGTGCGGTGCTGATGTGCGATGATTATTGTTGTTAGTGGCCTGGGCCTATGATGGTATGAAGAGAGGCCATGGCAACCCGTGCCTCCCCTTGCAAACATGAACTGAAGGTACTTTCCCTCACTTTGTAATCTAGGTGTCTAAAAGGCCTATGGTCCTTGTCATTTGTGTTTTATATACCAGTGTATTTCTGACTGTCTGTTTTGTCTGCCACTTGACTGTTAAAAAGTTCTCCAGGAACTCCAACAGGTATGTACTACCTCCCCCCGGTTGTAGAACTTCTACATATGCCAGTGTCCAGAATGTAGTTTGTCAGTTGGTTTTTAGTGTTGCAATTTGGATGCCATAGCATCAGAGAAAATAGCATTTGTATTTGCCGTACCTTATGTCTCTTTTGAACTCTGCTTTAAATGAATATAATGATTAGTAGCTTACTGAGGAGCTCCTGTCATAAGTAAATGAAACCAGTAGTGCAGTCTGGCCTATTCAGCCGAGATGTAGTGGTAAATGGAGGCGAGTTTGCAGAAGCCTTAATTTTGAAGTCTTAGTTTTTCTTCAGATTTTGAAATTAATGGTCAGGCACTTTTCTGCTATGTTTTTTATGTAACAGATGGTAATGGATGCTTGATTTTCTGTTGAGAACAAATGAGTATCTGTTTGCGTGGTGTGTTGCCATCCAAACAGAAAATGAATTGTGCTCCTGCTTTGTTTTTTCAATGACTGCTCCTGAAGGTTTTCTTTTCTGTCAGCCGAAGCTTTGGCATCTGCCTTGCGGTCTGTCTGATGTGGTGTAGCTGCTGCATTCTTTGCTAAGTATGATGGTTTGAGAATTGATTTGGCTATTTATTTGTAAAAAACTACAGTACAGTTTTATTTGGCAAGTATGTTAAATTGGAACTAGTGCATATTCTGATAAAGACCTGCCATACAGCAATTTATCCAGTTTCTTTATCTGTGTTTTTTAAAATTTTGTTAGCAAATGAACTCTTTGTTGTTTAAGTCTTTGCCAGCAATGTGTTTTCGCAAAATTTTATTCTGAATAGTTTACTAATAAGTTTTCACATTAAAAAATCATCACAAAATAGACATATTATATATCATCTGAATCCTTTTAAAATTCTTTACAAGAATATGACATCCAAAAGTTCATAATGGCAAAAAAGTACTTCACAGTTCATGACTAACTTTAAACAATTCAAAATGAAAATATTTCGTTTGAAAATTTACAAAAATTTTCATCAACGGCATAAAATGTAAAAGAACACTACCAAACATAGGTACACATATAACAAATTTAATTCTGGCACTAAAAGTAAAGTAGCTCAGAGTAGACAGGATCATGTATGAAAGGCCTTGAAACATTTACGACATATTTCTGACACTTTTCACAAAAATTTACAGAACTTTTTGGTTTGCTTATATATGCCACCAGCTGTTTTTTGATAAGCACAGACAGAACAAACTTCTAGGCAATTTAGAAATAGCAAAATGTTTGCCCCTCAATCTAACATCAGAACTCATGGGTGTTCTTCCAGATGGCCTTCCAGCTGCAGGATACACATAGCTGTCAAGCAAGGGTTGCACCGGCTGATGAACCAATTCTACGCTAAATTTCTTAATTGATTACCTTTCCTCCTTTTTTTCTGGATATGAATTTATGTACAGTATCGTTGCATTTATTATAGCCATGTCAAGCAAACGGAAAAACAACCGCTTCCACCAGTTTGTAGTTCAGGGATTGAGAGCATAGTATACCAACTTACCTACTTGCTGTGTTGATCTAGAGGTCAAAGGCCCGTCATCATCGTCATCATCCTGCTCTATGTCTGAATAGCTACAGTTAGGGCAATCATTCTGCAAATCCGCATCATCTAGAAAGACAGAATCATGGTAACCCAGGTCAATTCTGCTGGCAGAGCTTGTAAAACTTTGTGCCGGTGCGGTATTGTTTACCCTTAGGTCACATCAGTGAAAATATCAGCTGTCATTTGCCCATCACCGTCACTGTCCTTAAGTTCCGAAATGTCTAAATCGTCAGTCGTCCATTTCAAGTACCTTCTAAATGTCTGTGGTTCTATGAAATCTTCGCTTTTCTGATTTCCGCACATTAGGAGGGATTTAAAATTTAAATACAGAACATAAACAAAAATGCAGATTAGTAGTGAAATCAGTCGATTTATTTTGTGTAAACACATGAAAAAACCCAGTGCTGGGAATTTTTCACATCAGTAATGAATCTACTACTGTTCGATATAAAAAATTCTAAATATAGCTAATTGTATGCAAGGGAACGCCGAAACGGTTATTTTCCATTGCGGTCAAATTCGTTGCTTTTATTCTGTGGTGTTTTTTGTGCAGCCAGTATTACTTGGTGACATACGTTGAAGTTAAAGTGTAGAGGTGAAAAGATCAGGTTAGACTAGGCAGATTGTATTGTGGCCATTTAGCCCATAAGTCCATTATATTGAGGTTACAGGGATGTTTGGGATTTAAACCCTTTCTCGTGGTTTTAAGTTTGGGTACATGAGATAAGTAGTTCTTTGCAGTCAGCTAAGTCAGAAATATGTGTATGCCCAGTGAACAACAGTTAGTTTCTTAGCTCTCTTGTGCTTCCAGTTCACTTACAGGAAATTTGAGTCTGCTAAAACAGTATCTCTTTTGTTTGTAATAAGGTTTCTGTTGTGGATTATGGCCACTCCTGTCTCACTTTGTGATCTTTCTGTAGCCATTGATACTGTTGACATTTTGCTTCTTCTTCGTTGACTGCAGCTCTGGCTTAGGATCTCAGCATCTTAGATTTGTGGTTTAAGTCATATTTTAATGCTTTCAATTGGTTTTATGTAATTGTAGTTATTACTTACCTTGTCAAGTATTTTGAGGGCTTCAGTCTTAGTCCTCATTGTTCACATCTTTACTACTTCGCTCAAGTTTTGCCATTTGTCTGGGTCTGTGGTATTATTTCAGTATATACTGAATGTATTTATACATATATATTGTATGCATCCTATACATCCACAATGCAGCATAGTAACTTTGCTGCTTTTGGCCCTTCACTCTGGAACAGACTGCCATACAACCTGTGATGTGAGCATCTTTTCTGTTCTCTGCCTCCGTTTTCGCCAACGATTGAAGACCATTCTGTGGTCTTCTGTTGTAAAGTTGGGAGCACCTGTAGGAGGTTTCTTAAGAAGCACTATGTAAATATGCTCTTAAAATTATGATACAATTAAAGACCCGTTTAAAGTTCTTGAACGGATAGTTATGAATTGTATGCACACTCACCTATAACAAACTCACTATTGTCCCCCTTTCAGTCTGCATACCATAAGTTTCATTCAACAGAATTTGCCCTTCTTGCTGTTCATAATGACATCATGTGCTCTGGGGATAAGGGTAGGATTACAGCACTTGTTTTTTTTTGACTTGTCTTTTGCCTTTGATACAGTGCACCATTCTGCTCCTTTGCATCATCACTTATTTGGGGTTTCTGGTCTGCCCTGAATTGGTTTGCTACGTATCTCAATCAGTGTACTCATTCAGTATGTGTAAATGGTGATTATTTGTTTAGTGCTTTGTTGACTTATGTTCCGCAGGGTTTTCTGCTTGGTCATCTTTTGTTTACACTATACATCGCACCATTAGGAACATTACTAGACAGTCATTCACTAGGATATCATTTCTGTCCTGATGACACTGAAATCTACATTTCATTTGACAGTTTGTCTTGTCATTCTTCTGTGCAGCTTTTGTCCACTGCCCTTGAGGAGGTGCAGTCTCGGATGGCGGCTAATAAACTCCTCCTTAACCCATCGAAAGCTGAATTTCTACTACTGGGCACTCCACAGCAGTTTAGGAAGTTTGAATGGCTTAAACCCTTAAAGCTGGGCAAATCACTTGTTGAATTGGTTGATGTTGCTCATAATTTGGGCATTATACATGTATTTGATTCTACCGTATCTCACCAACTATGTAAATGGCATTTGTGAGTCATCATATGTGCATATTCGCGACGTACGCATCATTAGACATTATGTCCCTATGTCTTCAAGAATGTCTATGTCAGATGCATTGGCCTCAAGTCACCTTGATTACTGTAACTAGGTTCAAACCGGTGTCACAGAGTCAAACATGGAGAAACTTCAGAGTTCGAAATATCTTTGGCTAGAACCATAACTGCTACATTAAACTATGAGGATATACTTAAATCTTTGCATTGGTTTCCTGTTCAGTAGAGAAGTAGTTTTAAACTGGGATTTACAGTTTAGAAAACATTGAACTCTGGCCTACCACGATACTTCAAATCAGTCCTCATTCCTCAAACTTATCATTATTCAACCAGGTCTGATTGCCTTTCTCTGGTTGTGCCAAAAACTAGAACTGTTCTTGGTGAACGAGCTTTTTTGGATGCGAGACCTGTATTTTGGAATTCTCTTACTACATCTTTGTGTTATGCTCAGTGTCTTGTGTCATTTCATGCTCAACTTAAGGCTTGCCTGTTTCATTTGGCTTATCTGCCGTAGGCTGCCTCTGTTTCAGTGGACTGACTTTCTAGATATTGACCTGACAGCGGCTTGAAGTTGGTGTGTCATCTGTTGATGCCTCTTGCATTAGACACCTGTGCACTAGAAGTTTCTAATTAATACTGATAACATTCACAGGCAATTTGCATGCATACTTGTGTGTAAGTTTATGTATGTAGGTGGGTACTTTTAGGTAAGTAATTGAACTGTTTTAAAATCAAAATTTAAATGACCATCTGTATTGTGGCAGCACAAAATTTTAAGTAATTATAGGCTATAAACAAGCATATGGTGTGGGCAAAATTGGGTACCTTGCATGTTCCCATACTTCTGGCTTTAGTTCTCTGTTTTACTCTGTGTTACCATGTGTCTTACATGACAATGTACAGGGCTTAGTGGCTGACTGCTGGTGAAGGTGCATGTAGGAAACAGATGAACGAGAACCTTATCTTAAGTTAATTAATGTTAAATTATGCTGCATGTTAGCTAATTATGCAACAGAGTATAACAGTACTGCTGGCAGAAATGTTGAAAATCTTGCTGGCACTGGAGATCTTGGGCAAGGATGCTAACACAAGCATTTGGCTGTAACACAACTGAGTTACAATTAAATAGTATTTTAGGACAGAATGTTCAAATAGTCCTGGTGGACACAATGGAAGTCAAGGATCCTTTCACATACTTTGCAAACTGTGCCACCAAACTTGAGATTTATTGCTGGATTGAGATGGCAAGGTCCTGCTGGGACTGCCTTCCTTGATGAGGGTCATCTGTCATCTGGCACACCAGGATAGAGTTTACAAAGGCCAAAATGTGCAAACTGTATTTTGCCAATGTTTGTGGTTTTAAGACCTGGACGACCAACTTAGCCCTAAACAGGCTATGGGATGGTTTGATACGTGGGTGGTGCTGTATAGCGATGCATGTTATATTAAAAATTACCAAAACTTGACAGTACACATGGTGTTTGAAGGTCCAGACCGTTGCATCGTTTTGGTTGTTAAGGTGCTTAATAAATTTGACTCTCAAGATATTTGTAGATCGTCAAATCTTTTTGTGGAAGTATTTTGTAGTGAGGTGCACTAAGTAACTATATAGTATAGAATTGACTGTATTATAAATGTGAGAGTAACAGACTTGGACTCTCACAATGTTCAAAACTTGTATATCTACACTTGTGCTTATGGGATCACTGGACCAGAAATCTTTCAGCTGTAAATACATGTTTTGCTTAAAAATTAAACTGTAATGCATAATAAAGGTCAAGGTTGGTGTTTTGGCAAGACCTTTTTTCCCTGTTGACCGTATTTAACTTTTCCCAGACCAGACATTTGGTTTAAGAAAGTCTTTTGCACTGCCTCATGAATTTGGGTTGATTATAAGTTAGACACCAAATGAGCATAGATAATATTAGCTATAATAATAATGATTTATTTTAATAACAGTGTTATTAATTCTATAATAATAATAATATAATAATAATAATAATAAGGACAACAACAACAACAGAATTATAATAATTAAGGCTGTAAAAGGATTGTAATAGGCTGATTTGACTTGTGAAATGCTGCTATTAGTTGTATCTGCTGAACCAGTTAGACAACTTCAACAACTCTGCTATGAATACATTCAGCCCATTGAACTCAGGCCACCCCATTACTACGTTAGATGAGGAGTGGGGTGGGGTAGATGAAGGGGTACTGGTAACGTCACTTGAGAAATTTTTTATGCTAAGTTTCAGTGAAGGGCAGAGAGCCAAAGGCAGAAAACATGACAAATACAAGAATTATCGTATGAACACTGACTGTTTTGAATATTGCTAAGACATTTTTATACATGACTTATTATTTATCTTCTACACTTTTATATCTTTATATAATTTTTAAATTGATGTTTTAAAATCTGAATATGACTTTTCGCTTGCATGCACACATACAAATTCACTCTGTTTAAGTGTCTCTGTCAGTGTGTTCAGGTCTTTCAGCTATTAGGGGGTTAGTCTGCTTGTCTGTGATGTTGTCTGTCTGTCTGTATGTCTGTGTTTGATGCCCTCGCTGGCTGGCCAATCAGCTGCTGTTGTTTTTGCTCTCTTTGTCTGGAGTTGCATAGGACTTACGACCTCCCAGTCTAGACGCTAGTCTGAGTCACTGCCTACTGCCGAGGGAGGGACGGATCTAGCAACAATAGCTCCTACTTTACTTTACTATATGACCATCTATGAGGACAGTTAGGTTTGTTCTCATATTAATACGATTTCCATTTGTTTGGCACTGAGAAATACTCGAAATGGTTCAACGACTGGGATTATTTACATGGTCCATCCTGTTTCTGCGTAATTTATGAAGTTTACGCCTGTTATATGCAGTTTCGTACCCGAAGGTATGACCATTTCGTTACGATTTTATTAGGGATTAATAATTTAATAAAAAATTTTAATGTTTATGTTGACCTTTGACGTCGAACTACTTGACCTGACGCTAAATATTCTGTCGGCAATTAATTTTCTGGTAATCAGTTTAGAACATGTATTGTAAATAGGATAGGGTTGCTGTCACCTCTACATGTATATTTGTGTAATGAGCGGAAATTGTGGGCAAAAAGGTTGTTTGGCTGTAAAACTTTAGTGCAGTTTTGCAAACGTTTTCCTTTTGGGTGTGTAACAATTATTCCTCCCATACCATCATGGTGACTGTTACCGGATGTGCAATAATTCCATTTTACTACATACTAAGCAGTTTCGGAGCTTAGCTTAGTGGTTGAAAAAAGAATGAAATAATAGGAATATTTTCGTAACTTATTTATTGAACATTTTTCTGAGAAACTTGTTTTATCAGTCCATTTTTTTCTACTTACATATCATTGTTAGTATTTGTTTTTATTGTTATACTGTTAAATGGCAGGCAGATTTAATTTGTCATTTGTGCTTGTTGGGCTGATTTGAGGCTGGGGACACTTGGGGTACGTTTTGCTTACTGCTGACACAATTTGGCCTCTTCACCCTGGCTTTTGCATGTTTCCATCTTGGCCTCAGTGAACATGCATCCTTGCCTCAGATTCAGGTGTACTGACATTGCGTGCATTACAAGTTCTTTAAATAAATAAATAAATTAATTAATTAATTCAGTGGAGGTGGGAAAAAGTGAAAGTAACCAAATAAGGTTCTTGCATGTTTATTATGCATCTTCAAGCCAAAACTCTTTACTGGTTCAATCTGTAAGTTGGGAATTTTTTCGCCAAAGCTTAATAGACTTAAAATTGCCAAGTATACTACTACTACTGTTAGTACTACCTCTACTGCTACTACTCTACTACTACTACTAATAATAATAATAATAAAACGATTTATATAGCACTGTAGCACGGCAGAGGCTGGAAAATGGTGCCTTATGTGAGTTCAAAATTAAAAACAGTCATATGATATTTTTTTTATAAAGATAGGTCTTAAGCCATGACTTGAATGTGTCCAGATATGGTGCATCCTTCACATGGTCAGGAAGACACTTGCATGCAGTATGTCCAGTGACAGAGAAGATCCTTTCCACCAAACCTCGAAGATTGCAGCACATGCAGTTGATTCCTCGATGAGGACTGCAGCCAACATCTGTGTAACCCATGCTTCCTAAGGATGAACTAGGTAGCATTTTTCTCTTGTATACCTGATGGTGAAAGCACCGTTATTTGCTTAGTGGAATTGGTTTAATCTATCACCTTTACAGAATTATAAAACGCTAGTATAATAATAAACTACTTAGCAACTTTTGTTTAAACGAGTGCCTTATGCACATATTTCTTGTGTCTTTAAATATATTTAAATCAGTGCAGCTACTTTCTGGTACAGATGCCACGGATCTGACTGTGTCCTGATAATTCAAGACAGATGATAACTGGCCAGATCTGAATTATGAAATGGATTCCAGTTCATACGCTTTATCTGCTTTAAAGTTGCATGGCTTGGCAGTACACTGTTGAGATCTGAACTTTGGAGGCAACAGGTAAAGGTCGTTTGGGAACTATACCGCCAAGTAGCTACCCCTATTAATTAGTTCAGAAGTTGCTGCCTGTTAGATGTGGTTGAGCTCTTAACTAATGGTTTACCTGTAAATTGATAATTTTCAAATGCATGTAAGAACAGTTGGCTGAACAAGGTTGGTGCCAGGAAGGGCACATTGCCATAAAGTGTGCTGACAACCCTAAGTGACAGAGGGCACCACCAATGAGAATTATCAGTTTAATAATTATTAAAGCACTCTGCATAAATAGTTCTGTTTATAAACATATGTTGTTAGGCTTGTGTGTGTGTGATGTTGTGTACAGGAAGCATGTTGATCATCTCAGTAATGATGATAATACAAAAATAATGGTGATGAACCTACTCTGAGTATTCGTTTTTGTTTCCAGGTACTTTAAGATGAAAGCTTGTTTTTCTGAGCAGCTTCAGGAGTCTGGTGATGTGTTTGCACTACTTGCATTCTGATGCGTTGACCAACAGCAGAAGGTTAGTCCTGTTGTATTTTCCACAGTGGGAGTCATAATGTGATGTATGTTACTTTGTGGTGCAAAATCAACCTGGCCTATTGGATGTTAAATGAACTCTTCCAAATGGGCTGGTAACATGCTGCTAATTATCAACAAAAAAGTGTTCAGCTGTGGTTGATTTGAGAGGAGAGTGTGGCTTTTTTGATGCAGGTGAAAGCAAAAGATGGCTGTTATGCAGGTTAATTGTTTCAGACAACTAAATGATCTTGTAAGCCACATATTCTGAGAGTTTTGAACTGCCTGTAAATTTTTGGTCTTTCTCCACTGAATAATATTCAGGGTTTGAGCATTTCATGAGAGATTTTACTGAAACTGTGCTGCCTGAAGACATGAAATATAATATCTTCATCATCTGTCGTGTGCTTCTGCCGTTTCCATAATGTGTAACCAGCCGTCTATCATATACTGTATTGTAAATACTGTACTGTAAATTTGTCAGGTCTGCAGGCAGGGCTTTGGCTTTTGCTGAGGGTGTCTGGGAAAGCTCTGGAAGAGGATTCAGTGGTCGTGGTTGTACAGGACTGTTGGAATTTAAAACCTGGCCGAATGAACCCGTACAACCGAACTTGTGCTGGTTTTTGAAATCACAAGTCGGTTGTGATGGGTCTGTTTTACCAGAGTATCGACATTTTGCAATGTTTTAAAAAGCAAATAGTGCAAGAAATGCAGCCATCACAACAAGGAGGCATCATGCATTGTATGGAAACTGGGAGTTGTTTCTCTGCCCGAGTTTTTACTTGGCGTCAGCGGATGTTGACAAAAACTGTTGCATTTTAGGTTGCTCATGCCTGTTGCTAAGAAAGATTCTTTAATTTTTTACACATAAAGCTAAAGGTAATACTTTTGTTTACATGGCAGTATAGAAACTCCACAGGCGCATGACTTGTAGGTTGAAGGACCTTTGACTGCGGCACATACATACATGACAGCAGCAATCCTACAAGCAGGACAGTTATTCTAACGTATGAAATTGCAGTGGTACTCATTTATCGATGCTGAGAGGATGGAGAGCTGAGCTGACACTTAGATGCCTAGGATTCCATTGATCATCACCCATCCAAGTACTAACCAGGCTTGTGCTACCTTATTTAATCGTGCCTCTATGTATGTATGTATAATAAAACATGATATGCATCTTTTAAGGCATCATATGCATCACAAGGGCGCTACCTGTACCAGCCTAAATGGTGTTAAGTTTCATTAAGAACAAAAATGCTATCATTAAGCAAGAAGTGTTCGGATAATTAGAAATATCACAAAATAGCAGACTTGCACTCGTATGCTGAACCCAACCTACAGGTTTCCATCCAGAGTTGACAGATAACAATGTTTTCATAACCAAGTAGCATCAAAGTTGTAGAACGACAAAGGGTGATAGCATCTACAGTACGTAAGAGCACCATCGTCCATTGCTGACCCTCATAGGTGGTAGAAGATGCGGTGTCCAGGCATAATCGAGCGACCAGGTCGATCTGTGATGGACAGTTATTTGATTGATGGTAGAACCCCTTTCTGCTAGGCAGTTGAAACAATTCCAGAACATTAGGCGTCAGTTGCCATCTCTGGAACCTGTCATCCCTTCAGTACATAATGCTCTGTTCCAGTGAGAAAGGGCGTCGATCACAAACAGAAAAACCATCTGAAAGCTGAAAATCCATTGTGAACTCATCATGTAAATAACATCTGAATGCCTAGTTGGTCACAACAGCAGTCTGAACATGAAAGAATTATTGACCAAATTTTGCTTAAATAAGACAAAATTTAAAATGAAATGACAAGCGGCAAAAAACATGGCCATGTGATATGTATAATAGCTTTAATGGTGATAAATAAATCCACTAAGTTTGTGTATAGTAGGAATTCAGATTTTATTTGGAAAATTATAATATAAATTTAAGCTAAGTTAGTCCTGTAAAAGTGTGCATTCAGCTTCTTGTTTGTTCATAAGTGTTGCAGGTTGCTTTATTTTCAGACTTCTGTTTATAGTTTATATACTGCCATGTTAGGCTTCCTGATTGGTAATAACAGAGACAAACTTTTCAAATGCAAGCTCTTACTTGAAATAAATTTAAGAGATGCAGTTTTTCCCAATTCTAGAAGTGCAATATTTGAACATATTATGAAAAACTGGATTACTTCACTATATGACTTACTGATAGGTACTGTATAACTGGTAACTCCTGTGGTAGCCATACCAGTCAGGGTAGAATTTTCCATGCTACCAGTTGAGGTAGAACGTTGTACTGTTGAAGAGTTACATCAATATTCGGAGAACTGTACAACATTCTAGCTTTCCTTGGGCATGACTGTGCACCAGCTGCTGCAGCAGGATGATTCACCAGTATACAGTTACAAGTAATTCAGAGCATGAGGTAAAAATACACAGAATGACATTAAATTAGAAAGACTTTGAAAACTTTAGTCGAGTAGAGGTTCCACTTTTCTCAGCCAGACAATCAGTTACTGGTTAGCTGAAATTTGGAAACTTGGGCTGCAATTACAAAAGATGATATTATGAAAACTGAATTCTTATTTACTAGACTGATGTGCACTAATCAAGAACAGATTGGAAATGTGAATGTAAACTTTTCACTGCCTAATGCCACATTTTACCCAAATGGTAAAGTGTAAAATTTACTAAATTTAACTGAAGATGTTTGTTTCCTTATGCCCAACCAAGGATTCTACTATACCTTTGTGTATGTCTAAGATCCTGCTAAGATTTGCGGTGAATTCCGCACAAACACTGTTCTAGAAACAGCAACACAAGCTGCAGTGTAGACAGTATTGCAGGTTTTTACCTTTATCTCTGCTGTTCACAATCTTGGGACATGTCTGAGTTTCTCTTCCTTGGAATACCACAGCAACAGAATAAATTTAACAGGCTAAATTTGGTACATTTGGACATTTTTCAAGTAATATGGCTGCTCAGTTTGCAGTTTGGGTGGCATTTTCATCTAAGTTGGCATATGTTTCAGTGAATATAAGTATAATTATACTTAATTTACAGATATGCCATCTACTACATTTATTTCTTTTATTAATCTAAAATATTTGTGTAGTGGAATTTTTGAGAAAGGATCCCTAGATTGCACTAAGCAGTTGTGTGCTAAGGACTTGTTCAAGGTCTCTGCACATCAAATCAATCATCTCTGAGAGAGGCTTGAACCTGCAATCTTCAAGTCAACACTCAACCAGTGATGCCTTGTCTCCATCCACCTTAAGTAATGCAACTATTCTTACAGGCATCTTGAAAGTTAATGATGAAACTGTCCAGAGTTATCACAAAAACTTGAAGTACAAAACAAAAATTGTCCTTCCTTAAAACTTGACATTGGCTTCCCATCCCAACCAGCACACACATTGGCATAGTGTTGGACTAGCACTGTACAACACCATCCCAATGTGTGTTTGTGCTGGCTGGGATAGAGCTGGAAATTGCTTCAAACCTGGGATAACCATATGTAAGATTTTTTTGGTTTGTGTTGGCCTTGAAATTAACTGAAAACTGCTTTCACCCAGAAAGCATTTCTCCTGCAAATACTATATACAGGTGTCTGGATATTGATTGCCCTTTGGCTTTTAACCTTGTTGATCCTGGGCAGATTTCGATATACAGTTTAATTTTGTTTATACCTGGTAAATGCCCACCAGTTGATATCATGTGTAATGTGACTGATGCTTTGAAAGTTCGAAGATGAGATTAGACCAAAAAAATATGAACAAAATTTATATCAGTAACTTTTATGTATTTACAGTTGATTAAAATTGGCAAGATGTAAATAATAATAATATTAGTAATAATAATAATAATAATAAATGAAATCTACTTCATCTTTATCCCTATTGCTAATGCAGTTCTAAATACTACCTAGCAATGACTGCCTTTAGTCTATTGGTCTTTTCTATCAACCTTGCCCTGACCCTTAGTTTAATCTTAGTTTCTTTACTTGAAGATGAAGAGCAGTCCCTTAAGCTACTAGCCCTGAGGCAGCCATGGGTATGAAGTGTTCATGACTTCAATTTTCGTAGCCTTGGCACACGAGGGCAGGTGGCCAGTACTCTCCCTTGCCTCCTCATTTTTCCATCTACTGTGTTTTTCAGTGTACTCATTATAGCTGAGTTGGATTGGAGGTGCAGTGGAGTCGAAATCTCGAAACAAATTTCCACCCTTTGATTTGAAAACCCGACCTCTCGACTGATAGTCCAGCATACTAACCACTAGACTGTTGCGCACCCCATTTCTGACCTGAACTTCTGCTAAATGAGCATGTTCTTAATCTGATTACCAGGACCAGTAAGATACTGTTGATCTTTGAAGGAGTTATTTTTGGTTTCTGCAGAATTTCTGTTTCACAGTACCTTAAAATCGCCAATAATAGTACCAACACAAGTTGGGTGGTTAAAAAGTGTCGTGTTGTTTGATTCCTGTGGTTATGTTTGCACAGCAGCTGAATGATCCTTTGACATCAGAACTATGCTTCTGCATAGTTTCTAGAGACATGTAAACAAACCTTTTTCACAGCATAATTCCTCTTTTGTTTCATCACTGCAAAGTCACAAACACATCAGACAGGTGGACAAGCCAACATATACAGACAGTCAAATGTTGGAGAACAAAAGGCCTGTTGAAAGAACAGAAGCCAGTGGTAGAGGGTATTCATTCTCCCTTCATCACCTTCAAACTGCTTCTTTATTCCTCATACCAACACATAAGAAGGAACTAGACAGAAAACAATGTATGTCCCATAATTAATGTTTATTTTTAAGATGTAGGCTTATATTATAAACAGTCTGATAGATGATTCTTAATGGTATACAAACTGATGGTTTAGATGTGCCTGCTGTTCCCTATGTTTCTGCCCGTCTTTCTTCTATGAAGTGCATGCAAGGTTGTTAGGTAAACATCTGATGTGTTAGGTAAACATGTTATTATTTCTGGAACACAACAAAGAAACAATGATCCACCAGAAATCTTAATTAGAAGGCAGAAAGTGAGACAGAGCAGATGGCTTTATCATGTGTAGTTTGGAGTCCCATAAATTTTCCACATCCATTCTCCCTTTATGGGTGACTGCCCAACTATTTCTGATGCAGTGCAAATTATCTAGACCTGTGCTGCTTTATTTATTTTTTTCTAGTACTACTCAGATGAGGTTCCTGTCAAATGGTGGAGAAACAACAGAAAGGATGCACCGAATATGCGAGGCATTATGGCAGACTAGAGAATGACCAGAGGATTGGACAAGCTCTGTCTTCATCCCTCTTTCAAAGAAAGGTGACATGAGACAATGCACAAACTACCAGACCATAGCCTTGGTCTTGAATGCCAGTAAAATTACCCTAAAGGTCTTCCTGGAAAGAATTAGGATTAAGACGGAATTTGAAGTGGCGAATGAACAAGCTGGATTTTGTAAAGGAAGGGGAACACGAGACCAAGTCACAAATCTTCGAATCATCATGCAGAAAATTACAGATCATCAACAGCCGCTCTATTTGTGCTTTGTTGATTTTAAGAAAGCATTTGATTGTGTTTCACATTAGGTGCTTTGGCAGGCCATGATAGACATGGGTTACTCCATTCATATCATCAACCTGCTTCCTGGACTCTACTGAAAACAGCAAGCTAAGGTGAGAACAGCCAGTGTTCTACAACAAGGGTTCCGTGTCAGGAAAGGGGTTAGATGGGATGTGTGATATCACCATACTTATTCAACATCCTGGCACAGATGGTCGCAAGGAAGGCACTGGATGATTATAATGGTGGAATTCAAACAGGAGGGAAAATTTACAAATTACAGAATTACAAATCTGCAATATGCTGATGGCATTGTTCTGTTGGGATGCTCGAATACAGAACTACAAGAGATAGTGGATCACCTTGACAGGGCCAACAGCAAACAAGGCCTGTTGATCAGTGTGGACAAAATCAAGATTATGGTAACAAATGGTACAACCTGCAATATCACTGTGCAAGGTAATCAACTGGCAAGGTTGACACATTTCCATATCTTGGCTCACTTTTAACCGAAGACTCCGAATGAAGCAAAGGAGATTCAGTTAAGACTGGCAAAGGAACAAGGAGTTGGGACAGCTTTAAAGAATGTACGGAAAAGTCGTGGCATATTGCTTGCAACTAAAACAGAACTTACGAAAGCTCTTGTAAGACCAGTGGCACAGTATGGCTGTGAGAGCTGGACCATAAGGAAAGATGAAGAGGCAAGAATCAACACATTTGAAATGGAGTTTCTGCAGCAGACTCTTAAGAGTACCAAGACTGCCAAGAAAACCAATGAGCGGGTTCTAGAGAATGCAGGAGTAGAGGAGTCTACTCGGATTAATCAAGCAGAGGAAGCTTTCATACTTTAGACTTGTGTTACGAAAGAATGGCAACAGCATAGGGAAAGAGATCATCCAAGGCACAAATCCTGGATCCCGGTCCAAAGGAAGACCTAAGATGTCATGGATCGACAACATCAAGTTGTGGATTGAATTATCACTCGAATAGCACATGAACTAGAGAATTTTTGAAGCAAAAATAATAACTTGTGATGCCTTTTGTATGCCAGAAACCTTAAAATCTTCGTTGAGTTATTATTATTTTGGTGCAAATGCAGACTATGTTGATCACAAATCAGATTTTTTCAGTTTACAAATTACATTTAACTAGTTTTGCTGTTCTGTGACATGGAAACTTGCTTAAAGTTTTTGTAGTAAGTGTAGTAAGCACTATTTGATGTTTTAAGACCCACTGTAATGCAGTGACGAAATTTAGATTGTCATTGATCGGGTAAGATGTAATCATATAACTTGGAATAGTTTTTGTGTTTCCACATCCTGGGAAACATTAATTAGTTGCACTAAAATTGTTTAAGAATACTTTAGTATGAGCAGTTTTCTTGTGTGTGATAGCTTCATAAATCTTTTATGTACAGTTTGAAGTGAACATTTGTACCAACCCTATGAAACAGGTAGCCAGAAAATGAGAGAGTATTTGGCTTTAGATGATCTGCTTCTGACATATATATAATGCAAAATCAGTTAGAATAAATGTTGCGTTGTGTCAATCCATGCAATTTCATTTATTGTCTTGGACTACTGTTTTAACCATGTTGTTGGAGGTTCTGTGTAACAGTGACACTGCTGACATTGAAGCAGCATTGTCTGTTATCATTTAACAAAGTTTTAATGCTGCCAAGAGAGAGAAACAGACTGACAGACACAGATAGACACACAGACAGAGAAAAAAATAACTTTTGGCTGTGTAATTTTGGGCTCTATTTGCCTTCTGCAATGCATGAAAAGAAAAAGATAGGTTCCCCAAGCTGGGGTTGAATGGCCCACATGATGGAGTTATTCAACTGTGAATATTGTTTGAAAATGTTTCAGGAAATGGAATTTGGTTGGCAGTCATGTCCTTTATTAAATCAGAATGTATACTGCATTCTTCCTCATCACTGCAGCCTCTCTTATGCAGCAGACTCTGTGCCTTGTACTTGTTGACTACAAGCAGCATCTGATGCTGCATCTGAAGTTATACTGCCTTCATACGTATTACACTGAAATTAATATGTATATTTTGCCATCTGTTGATCCAGTTACCCAGTTGAAACGAGTGCTTCTTCAGGACAGTTGAAACCAAACACAGACCGAGTTTTTTCACATCTACAAATAGCAACCCGACTTGTGATGGTGACTTGGATGGAATTTTTTGGTTGCCACAAAAATCCATGTTATTAGCCAAACGAGTCACTAAGGATGTGCAAGATGCCAAGTCAGATTTGTTTGAATGTTTTGGTATGCATTGTCAAACATATTCAATAGATCTGCTGCTGACTCCATATGTTCTGGATGAAACTGTCATTGTCCAAACTGCAACAACACATTTGGTAACAATAAGCAGAAATATTTCAAGATCTTGTTTGTAAAGTGAAAACTTGCCAATCCTAAACATTAATAACAACAAAAGTGAAGACAGTGTTTAGTTCTAGTGTAATTAACTTCTTTTACATGTACCTGGGTAAGACAAATTTTTGCATTCCATTATAATTGTTTGGTGTACAGTGCAACTAGTTGCCAATTTCCCTTTCATGCCATTCATTTATTCAGTGTAATTCGATTTATAACATGTCGATCAAATACAGTGCAAATCTTTAACATGATATGCAGGGGACTAGTGTGAATTTGTGTTAAGAATTTGTGTTAACCAAATTTCATGTTAAACATTGTTTTTAAAGAGACTGACATCTGATCAACTAAGCCGAGGAAAACCTACTAGGAGTTGCACATGCTGTACCAGATTTTATGAGGCACTCACTCTTGTATTATGATGTGCATAATTATTTCAAACAGTTTGGCGATATGATCTCTGTCTAATACGTGTCACAGAGATGAAAGCCAAGATGTTAACAGCTTGGAAATATTTCACCTATCTGATGAAATCTTAAGCCTTTATAACTAATACATGTCATTGCTGCTACATTAGTCCAGATTCTGTTGACATCAAACTCGGTATATTTTTTCTACATTAAAGTATTTTCCCATGAAAGCAAAGGTCATCATTGATATTGAGAGCTGGTGAGGTTATAAGCAATGTACAAATAAGCCAAAAATGACACAGCATTTTAAGCAAAGAATGTCTCGACCACCTAGGTCTGAAAGTGAAACAAACTATGACCTGTTTACTTTGGATGTCTATTAGGATGAGTGCAGCCAGATGTTGAAAATAAATCAACATTTCACAACATCCAAGATTTTGTTTTGCACTTTCTTGTGTGGGACCGACAAATCTGTTCATGTTAAGGATATTTTTGTGTTATCAGTTTCGTGATAACAGAACTAATTTACAGTCAAAACCATTAATGCTGGAAAGGACTAAGCATCCTTTTCTTGTTAACCAATACTTTGTGTTAAACGTTTTCATGTTAACTGTTTTCCACTGTACAAAGAATTTGAAGGAAAGAGAAATAAAGGGAGACCATGACTGAATACTGGGTAGACAATATAAACTTGAACTAAACACGATAAAAGCTCATTGGGTACCAGGAAGTTGTGATTTTATGCCATCCCTTTGTGTTGTTGCAGTTACTGTAGTAGGACAATCTGAGACACATTTAGCTAACTTTGGGCGCTGTTAAAATCTCGAGTTTACAATTACTATTGTAAACAAATATGTTTCAGGCTGCTTGTGTGAAGCTACTACCAGGATATGAAGTCAGCTCAGCAGAAAATGTGTAATTGTTAGTTGGTCATATAAACAATGAGACAGTCACAAGATAAAGATGACCTATTTGTCCCCAACACTATGTTGATGGCTTTTTAAAGTGTTGATTGGGCTTTGAACCGTTGACAAGCTCTATTCATAGTATAGCATAAACTCAAAAGAAGACACACATTCTTGGGTTTTTGTAATAGATTAAATAAATGAAAAGTTCAATCACAATCATACTTAAATATTTCATCACAGTTTCCAAATGCATGAATCTATCTATGACATTTTTGCAACTCAAATTACCAATGAAGAACACCACAGATTTCTTCTACCAAATCTTTGAGCTCTACCTACATACAGATTTGCTCACAAACACCCACCAGTCAACAGCATATATTTAAAATGTGTGAACACCAGCAAATCACAAACAAATCGACAACCAGATAACATCCATGCACAACAAAAGAAATTTTGCACCTACAGCACAAGAAACTCGCCAGCTAAGTAGCTGAGACCAGTAGCTGAGGGTAGTTAAGAGTAGCTAAGACAGAATACTAGCTACTAAAGGTAGCTAAGACGGGTCACAGAGTACACCAGTAGCTAAGGTGTGAAGAGTGATTTTGTCACAAACAGAAGGAAAGATCATGGGTCATGAAGAGAGCTAACAACATCACAAACAGAATGATGTAAGTCACTACTATATTATGCTCGCACTGTGCTATATGTAACCGACCTGCCTGCCTGACTGTTGGATCTTGATCTGGAACTGCACCCTTGTCTATTGATTTCGTTTTGAATGAATGCCTTGAATGAGCTGGTTCCTGTGACTTAGTTTTTGTTGGGTGCTGTAGAAATCTTGAGCTTTTGGTTACGACAGCATACTCACATTGCAGCTATTATTAGCAACCGACTAAGTGATCTGGAACCAGATGTAAGCAAAGATAAGTCTGTATTTGTTCTCAGTAAAAAGGGTCAGACAGTACTGTAATAGGTCTGGCCTTGTTACAATTTATGGCCTAGACTTAGTTTCTATTTGTGAAATGTGTTACGCACCACTCCTTTTTGACTCTGGCATTTTGTTTTATGGTGGACTAGAACAATCAGCATTTCTAGCATAGAGTATTACGCTGTGTCCTAGATTTAAAAGCCTGAACTTTGTTTAGCGTGTTCTGGTTTGTCTTACACACATATTTGTCCTCCAGTGCAAAACCAGTTAAAACATTTCCAAATTTATTTTTGGTTTCACATTAGTACAGATAAATGTTAACTGGAGCAATTTTGTACAAAAAAGAGTGCCTTTTCTCCATGTTTTCTGTTAAAAGACTTTTGTCTTGCTATTTGGTTATGCCTCAGTGACAT
>OZ029915.1:32175525-32225978 GCA_964023275.1 Norana najaformis | reverse complement strand
TAGACACGTTTATATGTATGGGGCCTATGGGCATTTATGTATACACGCTCACATAGGGACGTAAAATTTAATGGTATGTGATTATGTGCACATGTATGCGGGTGTAAGTTTTTGTATTCCTGTAGGCGTGTCTGTGTGTATGTGTCTGCGTTTGTCTGTGTGCACTTATTCTCGACAATGTCTGCATCAGCAGCCGTGATCATGCTGCTGATGATGAGTCTGTACCTCAGTTTCTCTGTGCAGCGCTACAACGCCTCATATTGTTCGGTCTCAGTTCGCCCTAGCTCAGAGCACCCTATCGTATCCATGGACGGTCACTCCATGGCGTAGTTGGTCCGTACAGAGGGATCTTAATTGACGTGGCACCCATACAAATGGGCAGCGGTGGTGAAGGATCTCACCCGATCAATTCAATGAAAAATGAACAGAGTCGAGACCATACGGTCGCTATAGAAAAACATGTAAAGTTGCATTTATGGAGAAAACTTGTGCATTTTACATTTATATTTTAGTTCGATCGCTGATGAACGGCACTTATTGGCCATCTAGAGCTGATTATCTGTCTATGGTTCTCTGTGATTTGAGCCAGTGAACTAAACTGGTGCTAAAGGGTGGGCGTTGCAAAGCAGCTGAGCACTGCTGCCTGAGGTCAAGCAAACAGGTCAGGTCAGGTCAGAGTCTGCTGACCTTCATCAGCCAAGACTTAGATAGCTGTTACACTCAACCGAATAATATATATATATATATATATATATATATATATATATATATATATATATATATATATATATATATATATATATATATATATATATATATATATATATATATATATATATATATATATATATATATATATATATATATATATATATATATATATATATATATATATATATATATATATATATATATATATATACATAGCATATTATGCTTTAGGCCAATTATGCAGTACAGCCAGATTCCCTCTGTATATAATACGTAGGAGTCATCCAAGTGCAGAAACGTTGATGATATATATATAATTATCACAAATCAGTGCACTGACTGTTGACTAATCGGTTGTTGTTGTTGCTATTATTATTATTTTTATTATTACCTCAGCAAGTAAGTGCAATCTCTCAGAAATAAAAGACACGTTAAGGGCCGTTCATGGGCATCTGGAGAATCAGGCCTGTCCTCCGCAGGGCATCACTGATGAGTCATTTAGAAACTGTCTAGACGGTAAACACCAAAAGATGCGAATTGGAGGACTCGTTAAAGAGGCTGAAGTGGTCTTGGGCTCTAAACAATCACGTTGAAAGAGGTCATGTGCAGACCGGCGACCAAGCCCAGGTCAAGTGTCATCTTTACCTGTCAATATGCTAATTGTGATCTACTGATCAGCCTACGTAACCTTTGATAGACTGATAAAGAATGAGACAGACCGACAGACATACATTTAGAGAAACAGACAGCCTGTCAGACACACATCTTTACGTACAGATAAGACAGACAGACCAAGAGTCAGTCAGTCAGTCAGTCAGTCAGTCAGTCAGTCAGTCAGTCAGTCAGTCAGTCAGTCAGTCAGTCAGTCAGTCAGTCAGTCAAACAGGCAACCAATCAGTTATCGAGTAGCTAGCTAGTCAGCGTGCAGATAGACAGACTGACCGACCGACCGACCGACCGACCGACCGACCAAATCGGGCAACGGAAGACTCAACTGTGCCTCTCCTGTATACTAATCGGCCTGTACCCAGCAAACACACCGGCACTCGTCTACCAGCCATGAACGCAGGGAGCCTCAGCCGAAGTCCTCCCAGTGCTCTAGGCATCCACCGATCATAGCTTAGGCTTTCTTTCCCGCTGACTCCTTCCCTTCGTTTTAGGGTGCGAGCCAAACCAACACTCAACCGACCGCTGCCAGCCGCTAATCCCAGCACACACGTACAGGCCTAGGCATATACATCGGCGGCAGCGGCGGCCTGTTATATAGGCCAACTCATCAGCCATGCCAGCCTGGGTCTATTGCGAATATTTTGTTTGCTATTCTCCACAGTATACAGCCTTTGCTGTACATGTTCAGATGTCGAATTTCGTACATAGATCAAAATACCTACAGGTTATGTATGTGTGAACACACACACATATATATATATATATAATGTACATAACATATATATATACATACATACGTACATACATACGTACATACATACAGCTTGTGCTGAATGCACTGATTACGTGAGTTAGCGTCTAACTGCGCTTAAACATGAGAATTAAAATCCAGTCATTGGTAATGAACACACAGTAGTCTGTGTCATCAAATCGATTGTCTGATTCGTAGATGTGTATGCGCGTGCGTGCGCTCGGCGTCGGTCTCACGCGCAGCCTACCTACACCCAAACACACTCATCTGCATTGCTGGCCGTGATCAGGTGGCCTAAGCCTTCCTGCTGCTCCTTTTCTCCCTTGCTGCTTCTGCTGCTGCTGATGATCGGCTGTTAGGCTCCTATGCAGTTTGCTCCGGTATTTTTCCGATTTATCGTTGGCAAGTTCGACTTCAGGTATGTATAAATGTAAATGCAAATGTACACGTTTCTCTACTGCGACCGTTTGAGACCGTATGGCCTCGACCCTGCTCATTTTTCAATGAACTTATCGGGTGAGATCCTTCACCACCGTTGCCCGTTTGAATGCGTATAGCCATTGCTGCGTTTCATGCATGACTGCTTTCATCTATTATCCTAGAGGTCGGTTTTATGAACTGTGTTTGTCGCGGACACGTGCTCAATTCGATTTTTCGAACAGGTTGCCTTGATAGTTTTCAATATGCTGAGACGTTATTGTCCGTATTGGCAATGTCGGATCGCTTGTTAAATCGCTCATTTGTAGGCCAATATTTGGCACCTAACTTTACTGCTTACGTAGGAAGCATGTTGTCTGGATTGTCTTTATGTGCTGCAACAAGCATCAAGCATAGGCATTATGCCCAAATGCAGTTTCGGTCGTCCGGTTATTGGATTGCTGTTGTTGTGCTTGAATTTCAGCTGGCTTTTTTCAGCAGGTGTACTGAATTAATGAAATAATGAATTAATTTTGTCTTTTCCTATATCTTATAAAACGCCAGAACATTCTAATCGCATGTAAAGTTCTCGTGCACCAATTAACCTATAGCTCCCTCTAGCAACCGACAGCGCATTAGCTTGTTAATCTGGATACTAAAATATTTATTATATATAAGGACACGTTAACTATTGATTTTACTTGTGATATTCCCTTTAAAAATGCTTGCGAAATTGATTATCATGTAAATTTATGTAAAAATAAATGTAACCTCATAATTTTGCGTCACTTTTAGCAAGTTATTCAGGCATGACCTGTGTAGTACACAGTCATCACGAGTGATGCCATTTTGAAGAGTATGGCTGCCGAAAATTTCTCGGTTGCAGTTAATCTATACAGGTCAGCATGTGATGCATCAGAACATCCATTTAGTCTCTCGGCCTTAAATTATCTGTTCATGAAAAGATTTTTCACTATTAGCACTGTACATTCGAAACTTTGTAGTCATTTGTGCTTGACATTCCGATAAATTAAGGGCTCATTGTTAGGTTACTTTGACGGTTAAACGACAAAGGTTGCATCAAAGGGTAAGGACACAATGGATGGCGCTCGAGTAGCTGATCGTGCTGTATTTGTGAACGTAACTGCCCAGTTTATATGCCACTTCTTCAAGAGAAGCTCTTCAGAAGCGTTGACAAAACAAACAACGACTGAAGAGAATAAGAAGAGAATTTTAAAGCGCTGACGGAATACATGTGCAAAGAAAGACCAAAAACTCGTGACGAAGGCTTCGAAGCAATCCTTTCCAGAACGAAGGCAAAACGCTGTGCCATACGTGGCTCTGTTTTACTTTGAGATATTTCATTTTACGGTTGAATGAATCTGTTAGCTGTGCATAATGAGAAATGAGGCGGAAAATCGAATTGCAATTGAATTTCAAACACATGTGAGTCATTGTGACATACACAGGTGGCCGTCAAGAGCTGAATAGATAGGCCTATGCAAGCATTTAGGTGTCTTGATACGTACACACACAGAAACCTATGCGTATAGGCCTATAAGCATATACATATTAATACACATGCATATACACACATATACATAATATACATAAGCAGGCTGCGGACATGTGTGTGTCGGCATGCGTGCTATCGACCTTTTTCACCTGATAAGATTCTTATAAGTAGGTTTTCATCGTGGATAACAGTACAACATCACTATATACGAATATAGCTCAATGTAAGATTCCTCTATTACTAATACGTCGGTGACGTTATCATTTGAGTTAGGCAGTTGTGTAATTTGAATTGGATTGAAAGGAATTCTGCTCTTATGCTCTGTACTCTAGACCTCTGTATCGTAGTGGTTATTTTTAGCTGGCCTGCTGCGTAGGCCTGCATTAATTTCTGTGGTTTTTGCTGAGGCAGAAAGGTAACAATATTTCTTGTTGCTATCCCACTTGTGTCCTCTCCAAACGCCGCTGTGATGAGGATTAGCATTATTGGTAGCCATCAGCCCGGATTCTCCAAGTCATGAAATGAATTTGCTGGCAGTCCATATAACACCAAATCCACCAATATTCTCCTGTCCATCATCTATATCTCTGGTAACACCTATTGATCAACGACCTATGTATGCATTATAGCAGATAGACATTACACAGTCACACAAATACATATGAAGTGTACGTGTATTTATATTCGTAGATATTGAACCATTTTGAGGAATTCTTTCTCTCACTCAATCTTTCTCTTACTCACTCTCTCTCTCTCCACCGTGAACAAGCTGATAACAAGTAAGCTGATCCCTCTAGATATACACATAGTATGTGCCCGACATACGGGCATGCATACCAATACAAATACATAAATACTCTGCGAACATCTGACACATCAGAGGCATATGATGCAGTAATACGGTTGGCAAACTCCACGCTTATGACGTGTTCATGTCTGTCTAATGTTGGATATATCTATACTATCTATATATGCACTTAAGTCTGAAGTATGTAAGTTATGAAGTTCGTCCGTTCGTCTGCCCGCCTCTCTATCTATCTGTCTATCTATGCGTCTGGCGTTCCTGCATGCGTGTATGATCTATTAGGGTGGTCAAAAACTTTTTAAAGTTCCTGCCATTAGAGTCCACCATTGAACTATGTTTAAAGATTGCCCAAGATTTCTGGGTATTGGATATATAAATACTGCCTTGCAATAAACAAACAAGAATCGATACACAAATATAAAAAGTATGTATTTTAGTCTGACTGAAAATGTCAATTAGATTATTGCAGTAAAGTAGTAAATCAACTTGTAGTAAATCAGTCGTAAATCAGTAGTAAAAAGCAGTAAATCAGAACATTGTTTTTTCTGTTCATCTTTTGTTGAGACTGAGCTGTAATCCTAGATCAGCTTAACACCTGCCTTGGCCATGTCATTGAGATTCCTTAAGTGCCATCACGATTTGCAGTGAAGCAACACTGTCCTCGTTCCTCAGCTATAATTTTCATCACCTGGTGACGACATGCTAATCGAATTACCTTTCTTCCAAAGCACGTGGACCAGCATGCTAACTGGTACTACTGACAGCTATGCCCAAGGCCATGCTCTTGACCTTCTTTTGCAGACTCCATCCTCAATGCATCGGATCACGGCATTCGGCCTGAACTTCTCCAGTGCTGAAGTCAATTTTGAGACACCAAGTAGTTACTCTGCTGTAATACCGGACACAATAACAGACAGTTTTTCCATCTTCTCTCAGCCAGTAATGTGAGGCAGCAGTTTACCACCCCAATGAACAACCAATGGAGAATCTGGCGAAATTGGAGTTTCAAGGTACTGGCTAAATCTTCCCAATATAATGTCCTTGCTTGGCGAATGACACTGAGTCAATGACAAGTCCTGAATTTCATGACTTTAGACTGTTAGAGCTTGAGCAGTAGCAGCCACCATAATCGGTGCTTCACTGTCTATCTGAAGCTGTCAATTAGATTACTGTAATAAAATAGTAAGTCAACTTGCATTAGTAGCATAGGGATTCTTACTGAGGTTCTGCTGGATCAATGCTGCTTTCTCATTCCTTTTGATACGACATCATACTCAGGGTTAACGGCTGTGCCCTAATTGTTACTTCTTGACTCCAATTCCACAGTGATGGATAGAACTTCCTTCCAACTCTTTGTTGATCTTTCATGGTGTGCTCCTCATACTCTGTCTGACTAGTTTGGAGTTCCATTTTCCGTGTTTAAATGATTAAAAACTTAATCTAGCATATTTAAGTCAACAGAAATTCATTAATTAGCAAGGAAGCCATGCCTAACTAGACTTTCCATTTACCGAGTAGATGACCGAGGGAAGGCAAAGCTACATACTGGGTGAAACTTACAAGGGCCTGTGCAGACTCTAAATATTCTCTAATTTACATAAAATTGCACTTGATTTATTATTTTATATATTGGACTTATTTGGCACCTTCCAGTATTCAAAAACTGAAACTTTATGTTTTACCTTATTTGCACGGACCACCCAAGTGATCCATTTATGTTACTTCTATCAAAACTGCGCACATAGCTTAGGTACGTGCATACATACATACTTAAATACCTGCATACCTAACTACCCACTATTTACATGTATACATACATGGATGCATACTTACATACATAGAAGCATAAATACATGCATATGCATGTATGTACATAACATATGTACATACATAAATACATACACATGTACAAACATATATACATACTTGCTCACATACATACATACATATATACATACATACATACATACATACATGCTTACCTATCTACATATAGCTTATGTAGCTTATGTGATTATGTATAACGTAAATTATTACAGTTTTTGTATTGGTGTGTTGGTGCGTGAGAGGATTGATGGATGGATGAGTGGGTGGGTGGGTGGGTGTTGATGCATAGGCCTATATGACACCACTGTCCTAGACGATGACAGTGTGCATCATGTAGACAGGAAAGCAGCAGAGATTGCTGCGGGCATTGCTACCTCCTCCTGTTATTTCAAACATCGTTCACTGGCCGTCTACCAAATGGTAAATATGCTGTACATGTGCTCAACGAACGATTCAGACATATATGCGCAGTGCTATGGCTATCAAGCAAGCCCATGGTTTCGTTGCACCTCTCCTTAGCCTGTTTGTAAAATAGCTGTAGCCTCTGGCTACACCTACTCGATATGTTGGCGCGGACATAGCCATGATTTTATATTTCGACTGGTCGAACAGTTCTGAGCCAAACTTCTCAGCTTCAGAGGTAGGTCGGTCGTATGAATTGTAATTGATCCATTAAGTTTTACAACATAACATCTATTCTTTCCTGTGTTGCAGAGGATTCGCCCAGCAACTAAACAGATAGACAGATAGATAGATAAATCAATCAGTTCACAATGTCGGATGCTCCAGAACCTGTACCAGCATCTGAAGCCCCGGCTTCCGCCGAAGCTCCGGCTTCCGCCGAAGCTCCGGCTTCCGCCGAAGCCCCGGCTTCCGCCGAAGCCCCGGCTTCCGCCGAAGCCCCGGCTTCCGCCGAAGCCCCAGCTTCCGCCGAGGCCCCAGCCCCAAATGGAACGGCCGAGAAGACAGTGCCAAGGGCGGAGGAGCCGGCAGTCGGAGAGAGCAACAGTTCTCTTCCATCGACTGGGGCAGAACAGAGCCTCGAAGAGCTCCAGCAACAGCTGCAGGAAATGGAGGCCCAACAGGAAGCTCTGGCGGCAGAGCTGGAACAGTCCAACGCCCCTCAGCTCGACCGGAACCTCGCCGTGATCGAGGAACAGTTCCGCGAGTCCTTCGATGAGAGGTTCAGCTCCAACGCGCCGAAGGTCAGGCCACAGATCTGGGAAGACCAGACGGACATCCTGCTCACTAATAAGATTTTCCGCGAGGTGTCGCGCGGCATGGGCGACGAATGGAGACCAGTCTTCTCCGACCTCATGGCTCCCTTTCCACCGGAAATCCTAGAAGAAGAACTGGCCCGGCTCGAGCAACAGCCGCCAATCATCCAGGGATACAGGGCCCTCATGGCCTGGAAGGAGATCGCTGGACCAAACTTCACAATCATGAAACTCGTCGATTCCCTGCGGAAAAAAGACATGGATGATATCGCCGACGCCACTATTAGCATTCTGGATGGCAAGTCAAGTGCACCTTTTTTGTATAATCAAACCTATCGTATGTATGCATGTATCTGGCTATTTATGTAGCGCCCTTCAAGGATCTCACAAAGGGCTTTCAAATTATTATTATTATTATTATTACTACTACTAATACTACTACTACTACTACTACCACTACTACTACTACTACCATTACTAATATTATAAGTGTTGGGAGACAAAAGGGAGACTTCATTCCTGTTTCAATGCCTTTCTTTTGCTGTCCAGTGCTTTAAAGCAATTACTTTGCATGGCTCTTTCATTGAGCCAGGCATAAGCGAAGATTAGCCATCTCAGATGTAACAAGTCTCTCAAGCGTATTTTTTCAGCTCATCCTCTGAGTCCAATAATAATAATAATAATAATAATAATAATAATAATAATAATAATAATAATAATAATAATAATAATCATCATCATCATCAGCAGCAGCAGCAGCAGCAACAACAACAACAACTATTATTATTATTGGTAGTAGTAGTAGTGGTAGTGGTAGTAGTGGTAGTGGTAGTAATGGTAGTAGCAGTAGCAGTAGTAGTAGTACAGTAGTAGTACTAGAAGTAATAGTAGTAACAGCAGCAGTAGCAGTACAGTAACAGTACAGTATATCATATAAATGATTCACGAGAAAAGAAAATTAATAAGTAAGGAGCAATATCTAGAATATCAATTAGGGCCTAATAAGCATAGTTTTTCTAATTACGTAAAAAGTAAATAAGCAAGACATCGGTTAACACGCCATGTGTCCATCGGCTGAGCGAGGAATCGTAGGCCACGGTATAGACGTAAAGCAATTACTGTTTTAAAATAAGCGCTGGACCATGCAATACAAATGAAATGATGCATGAAAAACTGCATAAAAACGTAATACTGCAGGGATTCGGCCCTATGCAGTTAAAACGGGACAGCAATTTAATTTCCACAGCGTGCAGTCTATTTGCACAGGTAAAGCAAGCACTGGGTCGAAAAAGAAAAGACCACGAGTTAAGCTCGACTGTGTGAACTGGATCGTAGGTAGAAGATGGAAAGATGGATTAACCACACCACGATGCAGACCTAAGTATATTGGATTCGTTTCTGACAGTGTATTGCTTGACTCCAAGAGGGTGTGAATGAGGCTCTCGAGGGCGTTTGATAAAGTGAGCTTAGTACTTACTCGAGCTGTGGAGATCGTACTGCAATATGATCCCGTAGAAAGCTGTCTATTTCTGTTACAATGTTGCCTCTGTTTGGGCTGAAACCGATTGATTAGCACAGTTGACTGTTGAGACCATCACCAAGAGGCAATATGGGACTCTTAAGGGAGGACTGAGAACTATACAGGCCTTCTGACTTTCTTGCTAGATATGAAGCTACTTTCCGATGTATGTTAGTTTGAGATAATTAAGACTTTCTAATTGGATGAAATTAAGTTTTGCAGGAAGGTTATACTTGTGCCATCAAAATATACTTACTGTATAAGCAAGTGACCTTAAATGTAAGCCTACATTAAAACAAACTGCATAGATATACGTGCAGTCTTGCAGACATAATACACACATTACAATATGTGAAAATCCCGATCATGTGATGTAATTATAATGGATATCTTGCCTACAAATATATTTTCACATGTTCTGCAACCACTAACAAATCTTGCAGTAGGGAAAGTATTTGCTAATTATGCAGACCATGCAGAACTATAGGTCCTACACACGGATTGGTGCCTCAGGGCATCTTAAAACATAAACAACAAGGGACTGTGGTAAACAATACTGCGCAGATCGACAGCCTTCTTCTGCTTGTGTTATTTGATGTGAGTGTGCATCACTGCAGCCTATGCAGCTCCTCCAATATTCATCATGTTCCTCACAATACATATATACATACACATGCATCGATGCTACATAACGCCAGAATATATATATATACTGCAGGTATACATATACATTCTTGCAGAAACAACTGCAAGAGAAGAATCGTATGCATGTATGCTTATATTGCGCCATCAATTACATCAAATTTATATTATTAGAACATATTTATTCGAACACATGCAGTCTTTCAGACATAATACACACATTACAATATGTGAAAAAACGTTTACTGGGGTCCATAGGCAGACATTTATGTAGCCCTTTATACTAGTTGAAACAACTGTCTGGCAGTATAGCAGCACTAAATTTGCATTGACACCAGACAGTTTATGTGCGTGAACACTCGTGCCACACAAGTATCTGCAGTCAACAGGCATTGCTTTCAACTATATACATTCCATTCTATGTTATAGTTATATCCAATTTAGGATATGATGCGACTGTACCTGTATTTCAGTCTTTAACCACCATCGGTAAGGCCTAAACATCATAATATATTTTAAAAAAAATTGTACAGGTTAAAAGGCATGTATGATGCGCGATAGTCTACTCGTTAGAGTTATGAACTGTCAACCAAGAAGTCTGGGGGGGGGGGTAAAATCTCTGCCAGGGTAGAATGAAGTTTCAAGATTTCTGCTCCATTGCGTCCCCTAGCGAACTCAGCTATAAAATTAGTACACTGACGGTACACTGCTGATAAGAAGATCAGATGATGAGGGAGAGGACTGGCCTTTAGTCCTCATATGCCGAGGTTAAGAAAGTAAGTCGCTAACACTTCCTAGGGCTAGCTTAAGAGACTGAACTTTTCCTCTTCTTCTAAAGTCCTGTGTACGAAACTGTAATTTATCGATCACCAGCAGCAAGTTACTTCGCCTGCACCTGTTGCAAATCTCGTTTTTTTCCATTTCAAAATCATCATCGATCTTCATCTTCACTGCAGTCATCCTGATTCAATACTTGACCTCAGACAATGAAAGGCATTGGGTACAAATGACTCACCTGAATTGCTTGAGATCGGTTTTTGGCTTTTACTGCGCACCTAAAATTTATTATTATCGCACGGGTTGCAGGGGCTACACAGTCATCGCAATATAGGCTAATCTACGAAGTTATGGTTTAGATTTAAATTAAATTGCAAATTAATTACAGATAATTAGTGCTATCAACAAGCGATTATTGCCAGCATTAATAGTGTATATACAGGGGCCCTATATCTTAATTTGGTAATATATTAACAAACGGATGAATTGGTTCTTCGGCAGCTATAATGCCTCTGTAGGCGTGTCTATAGCCAGGCGTTTCGTCGTCTTAATGCTATTTTGACCATGCTTGCACTCTTGGGCAAAGTCTAAAAGCGAGTTGTGGGAAACACAGAGACCCTGTATCCTATAACAGACAGATTATCACAAGCGGGGGAGGACAGCTGAATGTAAGCGTATGTCGGTATTCATACTGTAGATAAAGAGTTGAGAAAGCGTACAGTATGGGAAAATGCGTTGTTGAGTTGTAATCAAGAAAGGTGAGATGGAGAGTGAGAAAGAGAGTGTGAGAGAGAGAGAGAGAGGGAGGGAGGGAGTAAGGGAGGGAGGGACGACAAAATGAAGGAAACGGAGATAGAGAGAAGGAGAAAAGGGAGAGAGTAGGGTTAGAGAGGAAGAGGGTTAGAGAGGAGGAGAGTCGAAGAAAATGTCGAAGTCGAAGAGAAGAATAAAGGAGAGAGGAGAGCGACGAAAGACAGGGAGACGAGAGAGATGAAGAGAAGGCAAAAGTAAAAGGGAGGAGGGGAGGATGGAAATTAAGGAGGGATGAGAAAATAGAGGAAGAGACAGAAGTTGAAGCATAGACCGTTCATGTTTAGAATGCCAAGATTGTTTCTCTTCGATGTAAGATGTCTCCCAAGCGACAGAATTCAATCACGAATCAATCAAACGACTGATATAGCATATATTCAGTGTATGGCCAGAGGCGACAGAATTCAATCACGAATAAATCAAACGCTTTGTACAGTATTTGAATGCAATCATCCAGTGACAATTTTCTGCTTGTTTGGCTTCAGATCGAGACCGAAATGGAGAGAAGAAAGCCAAAACTCCCGGGAAGCCAGTGCAGCGACGAAAATCCGACATATCAGCCAAAAGTAAATCCGGTAGGGACAACTCGTCCGTGATTTTAATCCAAGGACTTCCACAGCGCCAAAATTATCAGCTACATGGGCATCGATAGATGGCGTCTCTACATCTAAGGCGGAATGATGAAGAAGAAGAAGATGATGATGATGATGATGATTATGGTGATGTCGATGATGGTGCTGATTACGCTGACGCTTGGGTTAGTGATAGTGACCTGTTTTACATGCATTTATGAAGTGCATCACTTACATTTTCAGCGATGATAATTAAAGAATAGTCATGACATCAAGTTATATATAGAGATGCCCATCGAAATACAATTACACTTAAAGCCTGTGCAATGCAGATGATATACTTAACATGTGGCTGCAGTCAGCGAAGAACTATACATGTGCAGTGCCCTTTTTCGACCTCAGCCGAACTTTGGCGCTCTATAAATCGTCGTATTATTGTTATGACGATTTGAAGCTAACGCTTTGCCTTAGCGAACGTCGATAACAACGTTTGTCATGCCATCAGAACAGACGATCGTCTACTCTACATTTATATTACTGAGATAGGATGGACACTGTTGGAAACTATTGCTCCGTTCTGGTTGCAGCCGTTTTCGATAACCGTCAGATGCTTCTGCTGGCCAAGAAGATCGGCGGCGACTGGGAGGGCATCGGGAAAGCCCTGGCCGTGCCCGACGAGGAGCTGGCTGAGATACGGGAGGACGAGGGCAGCACGTACCAAGGGGCGTTCAAGATGCTCTGGGCATGGCGCCAAGCTCAACCTTCGAGCATTGACAGCGAGGCAACCCTAGAAGCCCTGAAGGCGGCTCTTCGAGAAGCGGGTAAAGAACATTTGGTTGAACAACTGGGCTCCAATAACTGACACCGTCCACCTTTCTCACTATAGGATCATTTCCGATTAATAATACTTGTGTGCTAAATAGTCGCATGAACATGGAATATTTGTCGCTTGGTTATCTGAGTTTGATATTTGGCTATATTGGGTTTGCATACAGCGTCCATTACGGAAAAAGTTCCAGGTAGAATGGGGTTCGTGTAGTTTCCATTTGCAGAGAGGAGTTTAAATGGATTGGAATGTTGAAATGTTGGGACAAAGTCGATTGCACCGCCGGGTGTGAAGATTTCTTCAATGTATCAATTTCCCCTTTTATGGAGGAGGGCTTCCTACATTTCCGGGCTGAGTGCTGCCAAATTTTCTTGGAGCAGAACCAAATATGAATCACATTTATAATGACTGAGTTAATATGCAGGTCAGGCACAGCCAGGATTAGTTGGGGTTTTAAGTTCATTATGAGCAATTTCCCACCGATCTGATTGCCATGCATATATAAGCTGTTTGCACAATTATATATATAACTGTGAAGATATCTCGCCATCATTTTAACGACCAACTTTCGTCTAAGCACGATGCAGTAGAAATTTATATTTTGTTTCATTGTTCGTATTGCCTTGAATCCGTTTGCGTGAATGCGTTCATATTCATGTTCGTTCTGTTGATTTGTGGGTCTTACTGAAACTCGTTTTCACGGTCTTGAAATGTAAAGTCACTGTTAAATGGAGGTTTCTAAAAAAATAGATTTTGACTGGGTGTCGTTCATTTTGGAGCTGCATTGTTCTAAACATCTGATTGAGAACTACAGCTAGACATGGCGAAAATGAGGAATTATTTAACCAGTTCTGCGCTAGTTAACATACGGAATTCATGAAGATGCGAACCAGCTGAAATGACTGCAGAGGTTTTTAGCATTTGGATAAAACCTATTTGAGTATAAGACTACGGAAAAAGAGTTATGAGAGTCACTATAATGATTTGCCGATTTGGGCACGTAATAATAATAATAATAATAAAAATAATAATAATAATAATAATAATAATAATAATAGTAAAGTCACTGTAATGGTGAATGGTGTTCGTGTGCCCAATATATAGAGAATACATGCCTATTAAACTTAGGTGGATCTCGTATAATTTTACATGGAATTTGCACGAATCTCAAGCTATGAAAGGTAACAAGGATCAAGCATCACAATCCTGTGACACTGTTATTACCTGCGACGTTACACTCTCTTACACTTTTCACTTTTACACTTTAGTTGCTTAAAATTTTTCCTAGGCTTAAGATCCAACATAACACGTATTCTGAACAAGATCGATTCGTATCCGAGGGATCAGATCATACTGTACTAATCCAAAGTTCATCGCTATTCTTCGTTTCGCCAGGTGGCAGTAAATAAACCTGTTTTCTTACCATAGAACGATGGAGTCTGTATACGCATGCTATATACACAGTCTGTAGACCCACGCACATTCAGAGAATGAATTTACAACTCGTCGCATTGGACTTTTCACCTCTGCGAATTGGGTTTGAAACCCAGATCCTTCATATGAAATCAACATAGATCGCATTGTCGAACTGTGCGTAACATCAAAGGCTATCATCTTCGATAGAAGTGCATCCTTAAATCTAATAAGTCTCCTAGCACGCAATTCATCTGTTGAACCACAAGTTGATGTTGCTAGCTTTGCTGTTATGAAACAGTTGCTATTTCAGACATGCAGTTATTGCAGTACATTGTAGTGCTACATGCAACAAGAATTTAACACACTATAGAACACACAACGTTGTTTATAAACGACTTCATGATGCGCCTCTCGCAACGTCGTCACTAGAGCTCGATGGAATGCGGCGTTAACGTGCTGAAGGACAGTGAAATATTATTTAAGCCTAATACTTTTTTCTATCAGTGTCAATGACTACCGTCAAAGTGTCCGGTGGTTAGCGTGCTTGACGGTCAATTTCAGAGACCTACAGTCTAAAACAGTTCACAGGCGACAAAATTCATTCGGTCAGACAGAAAAAGAAGAACAGTCCCTTTAAGCAAACACCCTGAACAGCCATAAAGTGCTAGAGACGTCATTTTCTTAGCTTCAGCATATAAAGGTCACAACAAGTCCTCCCACACGCTTTCTGATCTTCCCATCGACAGCGTAAGGTTACTGGACTCATTTTATTACAGAGTTCCCTAGAAGACGCTAGTGGAAGAGAAATCTTCAAATATCTTTCTGTTCTGACAGGAATTAGAACCTCAGACCGACGCTGAGATGACAGTCCAGCTAACTATAGATACTAGACTATCATGCACACCAGGTAGAAACGCATTTAAAAATCAAATTAATAAAAATGTCGGTTCTTGAGCTCTTACACTCGTCAGTCGTCAGTTCGCTACATATAAGTGAATACAATCTAGGCTACCATGTCTTTCTCTCTCACTCTATTTGTCTTTTATCAGTTTCTTGTTTTTAACTTGCCTGGTAACGATCACTGCATATGCCGAGAACGAGTAAACGAAGTTATTAACCGATTTCTCATCTACACGGATGGACAGAGTTGACTCCATTTGATCTCAGTTCGTCTTAAACATGATTTTCATTGTATTGTAAACACAAGACGACTGATGAAGTGATGATTGTCATAGCAGTGGTTGGCTGAGAAGACGAAGAAGAAGAAGAAGAAGAAGAAGAAGAAGAAGATGATGATGAAGAAGAAGAAGATGATGATGATGATGATGATGAAGCAAGAAGCGGAATTTGCCTTAGGTTCTCATTTTCGTGTCCACTTTCCTGGAAATGTACGTCGAGTGTGATTTGCAAAAGTGTCACGTGATATCTGCCGACGGGTGGCATGCAACAGACGGAAGAGACAACATGGCTGTCACAACACCATATGGAGGGTGCTTGTGGAAACGAACCCCCACCTTGTAATTATCGCGGAAGTCAACAAGAGCCACTGATGAGCTCCACGAATGTGACAATCAACCGAGACAGACATACACAGATACATAGGCCTACGTTCAGACACTCCCAGATGGACAAACTCTTCCTTGGTCGATAGCTGCGTATCAGCAGTTGTCGACGGCTCAATCCTGTGCTTCTGCTGCATGAAGAAAAAGGCACGAATTCTCGACAATGGCCTGTCATTTCGACGAGGGTCTTTTGAGACATCGATCAACTCGAATATTGGCACATGCGTCAATTTTGTATATAAAGAAGAAACCATCAACTGATGCTTTATGCAGTTTTATAATGGCTCCATACAAGTCTTCAGGTTGCATTAGATTGGTTTACAGCTTAAGAGGAAAGAAAGCAAGGACAACATGACGCTGTTGTTGTTACTAAATGTAGATGTACACGGTTTTATATAGCGACCGCATGACCCCCACCCTGGTAAAGACGACGATGACGAAGATGACAACGATGATAATGACGACAGAAGATAGTAAGCGTAATACAAGTAAAAGAAAAAGATCAAGAACACAAAAGCAAGAACAAGAACAAGACAGAGAAGAATAAGGAGAACAAGAACAACAAACACAGCAAGAAGAGCAAAAACAAGAACAAAACGTGAAGAAGAACAGGAAGAATAAAAAGGACAAGATGACGTTATTAGTACTGATGAAGACTATGAAGACGACGACGATGACAACGGCGACGACGACGACGACTACGATGATGATGATTATGATGATGATGATGAACAAGAAAGAAGGACAGTTTCCGATCCAAACGAGCATGAAGTAATGGATGAGTGATGTCAGTGGACGTCTCGTCATTCAGACTCAAGGCAAATTTAAATAGCGCTGAAGCTTAATTGAACAATACACTCAGACGCCTGACTGACACTACACAGACGTACAGTCAGACAGACAAGCAGACAAGCTGACAGATAGACAGACAGACAGACAAACAGACAGACAGGCTGACAGATAGACAGACAGACAGACAGACAGACAAACAAACAGACAGACAAACAGACAGACAGACAGAGGCAGAAGTACAAGGAAGGTGATATCCTCGAGTAGCCTACGTGATTGGCTGCAGAGAAACAGCTGCCATCATCCTTTCTGAGTGTAACGGAGAATGATAGTTTTATAGAGACATATTATGCGCTGCCCAGCAACATCCGCCTTCCCTCAATCACACATTCGATCTACGCTCCTATGGTAAACCGTTTGCATACAATTCAGCGCCATGTCTACCACCAAAGGTTGGAATCCGCTGTTAAAAAATATATAGCACATGTGCATGTACACGTTTTTCAGTAGCGACAGTATGGCCTCGACCTTGCTCATTTTTTATGAATTAGTCGGATGAGATTGTTTACCATGGCTGCCCATTTGAATGGATGCCTCTCTATTTTAGGTCGAACCGTGCAGCTAAAGCTAAAGACGATATCAAAGATGATATCAAAGATGATACAGCTAAAGATGATATCAATTTGGTAGAGAGTCATTCACCAATAATCATGTAAACGAGGTATCCTTTAACTTTTCATACCACTTGTTTCGTCGTCGTCATCATCTTTATCATCATCATTGTCGTGGTTGTTGTCGTCATCATCATCACGACCTCGACGAACATTCGTGCTGTTGGTACAACGCTGGCAGGCGCATTGAAGGTAAGCAATGCTGAGCCTGGTTAATTAGTAATTGAATGAGTGGCGATCCTCAGAATCGGTCCTTGAACAGTAGGAGGGAAAACAGAGCAACTGCATGTAGCCCGATTAAAATCAATTTGATAATCCTAATCCTAATCCCGTTCAAAATATAGGCCCCTAATCATAATCTAGAGCAGACGACAGACAGCAAGAAAGAGAAGCAGTGAGTGTAGAAAGAACCTGACGCCTAACCTCTGGTCGCTTGATACTGTGTAATCTTCTGCAACTGTTTGAACGCATATTGGCGGATTTAGGCCTGAGCTGGTTCGAAACGTAGTTCGAAGGAAAATAGACCAAAGTGTGATATTAATAAACAGTGTTGAACAGCTAAGTCAAATGCTGTTAATTTCAGTTAAATGTTCAAATGCTGTTAATTTCAGTATAATCCCACAGAGAACGCCATTCGAATTGGAAGCGGATTGAGGGAACACGTGGGGTAAACGTACCTATATTCACCGCAATAATTATCTGTGCATGAACGTTTGGATTTAGCAAAAGAAAGCATGTCTGGCCAGTTGGCATGCCTTTAGAGCCCACACAAGAGGCCTTCCCAATCGCTTTAATTCTCGCTGGATCTTGATAGAGATCTGATGAAGGCCTCAGCTTATAGCATAAACCCAGAGAACGCTAGAATGTAGTTCTGTAGATAAAAACCAGAGCATGAACTTCTACGTACACGTCATGTTTTGAATAACTAGAGCACAAATCGCAGGCTACGTTTTCAATGCGGGTCGGTATATTTGCATATTCAAATGTTTTGAAGGAATGCTAGTCCGATCGAGATAGGGCCTGGGTTTGAGTAGCTCCAATTTTAAGGAAACCAATACTAGACATAATTTCTACCTTGCATTTAAAGTATAATTACAATTCTAGTACTATTAGCCAAGTTCACAATGATACTGAGAATATGAAATTACATGTTTTGTTAGGAAAACATGATTAATTGAAATCAGGTCAATGTATAACTAGTCTGTACTGGTGCGATTAATGGACGAACGGCTGGCCATAGAAGAGGCGGGGCGTGGACCTTGGGGCGGGCAGTGCATGGAGTACGCATCGATTTATGATAAACCAGGAAGAAAAGCAGAGGCGATGCGCCATGGCCGAGCAGCCTCGCAGCAGCAGCAGCAGCCCGTTGCCATCGTCTTATTACAGTTCATTAGTAACGATGGTTGCTAGGAAAGCTGAACAAGGAGGCTGACTGAACGGAGGAAGGAGGAGAAGAAGGAGAATAGGCAAGCAGAGGCAGACAGACGATGAGTGGTCGCGTAGCCAAGGAGACGCAGTAACGACCCGACAGTCCTCACAGGACAAGAGCCGAGATATTAGTGCCATTAATCGCCAGCACAAACGGTTAATGCGAGGTTCGAAGCCGAGGGAACTAGGGACGGTGAAAGGTGACGGCGGAGGACTTAAGTGAGTAGAAATGACTGCATCCGGTGTGACAAAGCCGTGAGAATCTGGGGTGACAAGACAGTGAAACGCCAGGATTGTCAGGCAGAGAAATCTGGCCGCAGCTGGAAGTAACTGGGTGGATCTGTGTTGTTTTGGCCTAGAAGTGAAGAGGGTCAGAGATGGGGGCGTCGATGTCCAGTTCTCCTAAGCCGAGGGGAACTGCGGCCAGTGAGAGGGTCAGCACCATTGGTGATTTCGACATGAAACAAAATCACATCGACCACGGCTCATCGAACCTCGACTACTGTAACGCGAGCTATGCAAAGACGGGAAGCAGCGCCAATTGTCGGTCGTCCTTCATCGGGTCCTTGAACTGGAGGAAGCTGAGCTCGACGTCGAAGAAGAAGGAGAAGAACCTGTGGTTGAGACTGGCCAGTCGACTGTCTGGAAAGCTCGACAATCACTTCCAGCATCAGAGTCAACACCAGCTCCACCATCCCCACCACCACCACCAGCAGCAGCAGGGCCGGCTGATAGTTAGGGACGAGGACTTGGAAAACAATAACGAAAACAGGTATTCAGCTTACCTGGTGCCGAGCTACCAAATGAAGCACCTGTCGTCTGGAGTTTGTCCAGGGAATCGAACCCCGGTCTCTACTATTGCCTACACGGACAGAATCCTCAAAGAGATTACGAAAACCACAAACAGCAACAACAACGCCGCCGGTGCAGATTATCCAATTACTAAGGTAGGCCTACCTGTTGTCTTGTATTGTATTCTCTCCTATTCAGTTCTATTCGTTCAGTTTAAATGAATATTCTACTTCATTCCATTCTGTTTTGCTAAACAAAATAAACGAATTTTATTGAGTCCCAATCCATTCTATTTCATGCTGTCGTATTCCCTTTAAACCATTTTCTATTTCATTCTATTCTATTCTATTCTATTATGTTCTGTTCTAGTCTATATGCCACTTTAAAATTCGTATTCATAGAATCTAATTTAAATCAGATTCAGTTTCATCGTCTTCTTGTCCTTTATATAGCAATGAAATAACTCAATGACTGCAATATTTTGACGCACAAGTGTTGTCGTCATTGACTGCTTATAATGACAAAGGGGAAGAAAAATTGTCACACTTCTGTGACGCTCAGATCCAAGGGCCCGGGAGCCATGGCGCCAAAGGCGCCGATGCTCACAAGTTTAGGCTCTGTGACGCCGAGGTAGAGTATGCTCACACAACTTTTATGGGCAATGGAGATATATACCTATTCTTATAGATTATATCAGATATAATGTATAATTTTATCCACACTTAGGTCTGTACTTGGCTGAGGTTAGCCCACACAACTTTTAAACCCTTCCCGGGCAACTGCTCAGATTAACATTACATCAACGAAATTCCACATGATATTGAACTTATTATAAAGTACATTATTCTATTTTTAAACTTTGTCTTAAAACACGGTCCCTTCAAACAAAATGTGTCAATTATCTGAATATCTGAAGAGTCATAGGCCTGTCGCGGCACCAAGGAGAAAAAAACTGCATGTAGGCCTAGTCTAGTGAAATTTAAATAGGCCTAATCTCAGCGCAGCCGGTATCCGCACATTTACTCCCGGACATTCCCCCCGGCATTTCTCTCCGTGTCCGTGTGTACTGTATATATGCAAACAGTTTTATGGTGCTCTAACCTCTTGAAGGCACTCCTTGCCACCCTAAGCCATGTGAAAGTTGAAATAGCTGGAAAATTGAATCTGATCAGATTAGATGATTTGAGTAGAGGCGACTAGACTAGACTAGATTCGATTAGACTAGACTAGATTCGATTAGACTAGACTAGATTTGATTTAATTAACTTAGATTAGGTTGAAGTGAAGTGCGGTGGACTGAAATAAATTTGATTTGATTGGATTATAGGATCCAGTTAATAGTAGAATGTATGGAGAGAGAAAGAGAGAGAGAGAGAGAGAGAGAGAGAGAGAGAGAGAGAGAGAGAGAGAGAGAGAATTGAACCTGAGTCCGTGGTAGAGATATCAGAAAGATAGCATATCGCAGTATACCATATCGCAGAGATATCAGCTACCATAGAGCCAACCACATCATGGGCCAGGAAGGCCCGAAAGAGAGAAGTTTAGCGATCTCTTCTTTAACCCGGTCCCCGGATGGAGTGAATGGCGATTATCCCTCCCACACTGCTTGCCGTTTCCACTTAGATAGCCCTACTTGATGACTGCACTGCATAGAACGCGCTTGCTTTGCATCGATTCCGTCTGCAGCACTGAGCAGCAGCCTCCCGTGTTACTCCTGTCCATAGGCGTCACGTTAACTCGCAGAGAATTCCAGTTGACACGAATTTCGGAGTACCATCGATTGATCTTCGTTTGCAAAGATACACGTATCAACACAGTAATCTATAGGAAATAAATAAATGAAAGGAAATGAGCAGGCAAATAAGCAGAATGAACCAAACGAAACAGCACACACACACAGACCAAATAGATACAAAACGCACGAAATCAATCCATCATCATCTGAACGGCTGAATGAGTGTTACTCTGATTGATATTGTTTGAGCTCTTTTATCAATTCGTTTTCGAAGCTGCTTCACATTGTCTTCCCAGTGTTCCTGTTATTTATGTAGCACCTTCAGGACTTTATTCTTTCACTTTATCTTAATTCCCAAGACTCCCCATACTTCGTGTCGCACCATCTGCTTCTTAATTTCTCTAGGGCATTACGGCATTTAAGTAGCGCCTTTTCTTGAGCTGATAACGATGCATTCTCGCACAAACGCCTTTGTGTTCTACACAAACTGAATTCTTCGCTGCCTTTGCATGCTTCCTATCGCTAAGCCGTTGATGGATTCAAACATACTGCCTAGAACATCAGGCGCTACAGAAATTTGAAATTAGCATAATGCTTCTGCGAGCATTATACGTCTGGCCGGGTATCGATCGAGTGTCGACGGCGGCGGGTATGCGCACCGACCGACCGACTGCCTAACACCGTTGGCACCATCGCAGCTTAGTCATTGATTTGCAGAATAAATGAATTTTATTGTCAGTTTGACGGTCTAAAGCCATGCGCAGTCTTAGCCTTTCTTCTTTCTTCCTTCTGTCTTCCGTCTTTCTTTTGGCTCTCTCTCTTTCTCTCTCTCTCTCTCTCTCTCTCTCTCTCTCTCTTTCTCTCTCTCTCAGTCTCTCTCAGTCTCTCTCTCAGTCTCTCTCTCTCTTTCCATCTCTCTCTGTCTATCTATCTATCTATCCATCTATCTATCTATCTAGCTAACTAGCTATCTCTATCGCTTCCTCCCTCCTTCTATCTTCCTCTTTACATCTGTTTCCCTCCGTCCTTCTGTCTTCCTCTGTCCTTATGCCTTCATACTACCAGTTGTTTACTTCCTTCCTTCTCTCTTCCTCCGTACCATTGTCTTCCTTTCCCTCTTTTTATCATCCTCAGATACAGTGCGCGCTCATCCTTACACCCTCCATCGCCTACTCCACACTTCTTCGCTCTGATCCACTTAATTCTTCGTTATCCTTTGTTTGTTTTTCTTTTCTCAGTCTTTCTTTTTTCTCTGTTCCACTGATGAAATCTTCTTTCGTTCAGACTTCTTGCTTTCTTCCCCCGGCAGACGGTTTATGCTTACGAGAGCATACAAGAAACCGCCAGCAACAACAATAGCAATAATAACATCAAAAAGTCATCAATGGTAGGAACAAAAGCAGCAGAAACAACCCGTATAACATCAGTGCACTACCGGTATCAGCAACAATTACAGTAACTTCAACACATTAAAACAATTCTAGTCGCAACAACAGTTCAGCTGATTTCAAGAGCAACTATGGAAGCAACAGCAAACTGCAAAAGAAAACAACTGCAAAAGCAACAACAACTGCAGAGGCAACAGCCACTGCAGAAACAACATCAACAACATCAAGTGCAGAAGTAGCATCAACCGCAGTCAAAGCAAGGCAATGCCAGCAACAACAACATCTCGACTGCTTGCATAAGCGACGGGAGCAGCAGCTGCAGCAGCAGCAGAAGCCATCAGTTGCTGGTCTTTGTTTTCTGTTACAACTGACGTCGACGTCGATGACTCTTGGCACAGGTTAAGCTTGTCGTCACCAGGCCTCGTTTCCTGCTGTCCCATCGATTTTCCTGGACTGAGCCGAACACGAGCCGTCGTCTGCCGTTGTTGTCACCAATTAGACTACACAGTCTGGCATTTAGAAGACGTACATGCACTCGAGGCGCCGGAACGGACGTGACATCTGAAAAGTCACCAGAACAGGTTGATGCTCAGTGGTCCATTTAAAAAGAGGCTTTGGAATGTGGGGCTGTAGCCGCTAAAGATCCTACTGATTAGGCTTGAAATAGTGGCTCTAACACGAAACAGCTATTGCGATTGAAGACTACTAAAGTGGGCCTATACCACAGGCGTGTATCGTCATCCATCATGATTGCAGTCGTTGCAATAGGCCTACACAGAATATCTGACCACAGCAAAGTTGATGGAAACAGCAGGCGCACAATAACAACGAGCTTAACATTTGCGAATAATAATAATATTAATAGGACAATTTATATAGCGCCGTAGAATAGCCGAGGCAGAAGAAAATGGCGCTGTACATGAGTTCAAAAATCGACAAGTCATAAGATATCTTTAAAAGATGTGTCTTGAGTCGTGACTTGAATGTGTCCATGGATGGGGCATTCGTCACATGGTCAGGAAGACTTCCACGCCGTGGGTTCGGCGACAGAGAAGGAACATTCGCCGAACCTCGTGGAAGATCGCAGGACATGCAGTTGATTCCTCGATGAGGACCGCAGCCTAAAAGCCATCGAAAGCGCCAACTGTAACAGAAAATAAATGTCAAGGAAATCCCAAATCGGATCTGTCTCTAAATCCTCTGACATAAACCAAGCGCGACAGAGAAACTATAGTTGCTCTTATGCCCTGGCATTCCACGATCTTACTCATAACTGAGCATGTACACAAATGCATACCGTGTCTCTGATGATGAGTTTTCTGCCCGAAGGCAGGTCCATTGGCTTTATGCCACCCGTGTCTCTAGGCCCATGTAATCGACTGCTAAAGGCTAGTGTAGTTGAAGTATCGGGTGCTTGATGGCATCTTGTGGCTGCCAGAGTCTTTGACGTCGACCATGACTGTTGAATAATCGCTTTGAATTTTTAATTTACATTAGACCAATAGATATTTCAGATAACCGTTATCCTTTACATTACCTTCTGGTAATGTTTACACTCATAATAATGTGGTCTGATGTTCAAATCCTGGTTTAATCAACCAACGATCGTCACCACATGGCCGCCGCCATGTTTTGGATGCACTAACAACAAGCGACAAGGATGCACTAACAACAAGCGACAAGGATGCACTAACAACAAGCGACAAGGATGCACTAACAACAAGCGACAAGGATGCACTAACAACAAGCGACAAGGATGCACTGACAACAAGCGACAAGGATGCACTAACAACAAGCGACAAGGATGCACTAACAACAAGCGACAAGGATGCACTAACAACAAGCGACAAGGATGCACTAACAACAAGCGACAAGGATGCACTAACAACAAGCGACAAGGATGCACTAACAACAAGCGATAAGGATGCACTAACAACAAGCGATAAGGATGCACTAACAACAAGCGACAAGGATGCACTAACAACAAGCGACAAGGATGCACTAACAACAAGCGACAAGGATGCACTAACAACAAGCGACAAGGATGCACTAACAACAAACTACCGACCTAACCTTTCTAAGCTTTCTAACCTTTCCTTCCTCTCTAAGCTTCTTGAAAGATGTGTGTCCGTTCAACTGGTTGACTACCTTGACTCTAGCTCCCTCATGCCTCCTCTTCAATCCGGATTTAGGAAGTTCCACTCTACTGAATCATTTATTTCACGTCTCCTGGCCGACGTCTTTGGAGCTTTTGACAGTGGACAGGTTACTCTTCTTGCCCTTTATGATGCTAGTGCAGCTTTTGACACTGTGGATCACTCTATACATTTGGAGCGTCTAGAAAAATCTTTTGGCATTACTGATACTGCCCTTCTTTGGTTTCAGTCATTCCTCTCAGACCGCTCTCATTCTGTTATCTTTGGGCCTACACGTTCCACCTGGTCCCTTATACCTTTTGGCCTTCCTCAGGGTTCTGTTCTGGCCCCTCTCCTTTACATTCTGTACACTGCCGACCTGGCACGGGTTCTCCTTCCCATGGGTGTTGCTGTCCATCAGTATGCAGACGACACTCAGGCCTTCGCTCTTGGCCCAGCGGAAGCGGCTTCCTCTCTGGTTGAGAGTATTCTTAACGCAACATCTGCCCTTGGTCTCTGGATGTCCTCTAATCGCCTCCAACTGAACTCTGCTAAGACACAGTTCATCTGGCTTCGTGGTCGTGCTCAGCTTGCAAAGATTGATTCATCATCCTTACGCCAGAGGTTTCCCGACATTCTATTCTGTTCCAAAGACCGTGATCTTGGGGTTGTTCTGGACCGGGAACTCTCCTTGATCGATCATGTTAACAGTGTCTCCCACTCATGCTTTTACCACCTTCGTCAGCTTCGTACCATCTGCCGCTTCCTCTCCTCTCATGCCGTTACTACTCTAATTCATGCCCTTATCTGCACCGGGGTGGACTTTGGTAACGCTATCTTTGCTGGACTCTCACTTGCCAATATTTCCAAGCTTCAGTCTGTTCTCAATGCTGCTGCCCGTCTTATTGGAGGCGTCCCCAGGTACGGCCATACAACTTCATTTATGCGGGACACTCTCCACTGGCTTCCGATTCAGCAGCGTATCCAGTTCAAGATCCTAACGCTTATGCGTAATTGTCTCGTTGGCTCTGCTCCATCATATCTTAGGGACTTCTGCATTTCGGTCTCCTTGATTCCAGGCCGTAGCACTCTCCGGTCGGCTCCCTTGGACTCCTGACTGTCCCTCGTATGCGCACTGCTACAGCGCAGTCTAGAAGCTTTGCCTATGTTGGACCTAATAGCTGGAATCACCTTTCCCGAGAGCTCCGGTTTGTATTCCTCAGTTTGTCTCTTTCGCAGTTTCGCAAGCACCTGAAGTCTGTATTATTTGGCAGTGGTCTCACTGGTTTGGGTCGGGAGCGCCTCTGATGAGTCTATTCTTGAAGTGGCGCTTTATAAATGCCAGATTACAATTACAATTACAAGGGATTCCACCTGCTTCATCCATAAGCATAGAATATTGACTTTGAAGATGCCAACAACACACCATCTGTCTGATTTCTGACTGGCTCCGTTGGTCCAGCAGGGCTCGGGCCCATCTTGTTGGAACGTCGCAAGACGGTCGAGTAAGTCACGAGAGTTGGAAGATAACAGGTTGTGCGAAACTCGGGTAAAGTCGCGGCCGCTGTTCTCCCGGTCGAAATTCAGACAGCGGAGATACGGGAAGACCCGCGGATCATAACGCAGACCAAGTAAAGTCCCGGTACGTAAGAGACTGGAAACTAACGCAGACCAAGAAAATACCCGATACAAAATAGTCCGGGTCGGTTCCCCGATAACACTGGAGTCCACACGGGAAGATACCGACTCCTCTATATGCTTGTCGCCACACACTGATCAGAGGACTGACTGAAGTGCGGGGAAGGGCCCACTCGTGCGTAGGTCGGTACGAAGGTCCTTGTGTTTTACAGAAGGTTAGAGAGGGGACCTTCTCTTGATTGTACCATAGGGGTATCCCATACCCTGAAGCAGTGTTGGCCGATAATTGCCAATACAGAGACTTGACATGGAAATTTGCTCCGGAAGTCCTCGGAAGTACCCGGAGATGGAGCGAGAGACAGATAGTGATAACTGGAAGATGTCTCGCCCGATATCCATGTGCCTAGGGCGGAAAGACGCAGAGGCTCGTCGTAAGCCTTCCCTGTTCCCGGAACCGAGAAAACGACTGGTGTCTGAAAATATTGGCGGTATCGGGAGAGTTACAAGATGTAGAATGGTGGTTATGAGAAAGTCCTCACGCAGAAAAGGAATGACTATTGCCAGTAAAGGAACGAACCCTGTTCTGAGTAAAGGCCATCCTCAGGACGTTGCCCATCCGGCGACCGCGGAAGAGGCAAAGTCGGATTCCGAGACCGAGAGTTACAGTGTTGATTCCCTTAAGGAAGAGACCCATCCTAGGCCTTCCTTGGAGAGAACCGACACTACTGGAAGAGATGATACGGGAAGACCATTGTACAGTGAGAGTGCAAGGGGCAGTGAGGCGGGTGGCTCTGAGCGTAGAACTGGGCTAGAGTTACCCCCACCCCATGAACAGTTAGCCCGACCGAGAACGCCACACATACCTATCTACCTGCCTATCTACCTCCTACCTACATACCTACTTACCTATACACATGAATACGCCTGCTAGCCTTTGGTTCCGATAAATCATTTATTTTGTTCTTAAAGCCAAGAAAACAACCAACAGAGTGCTCTACGAATTGAAACAAGCACGTCGTTTGTCCAGCCGTGTTCAGCAATATTATTATTGCGCCGCATGTAAATGTCATTAGTTTCCCGGAACTTAATCAATCTCATAAATATTACATGTATCATTAATATCGCGTAAAGCGTAAACATAATTTCATACACATATAAAGCCGGAAGTCCGGTCTTTTCTGTGTCCCTATCCGTGACCGATCACATATAAGTCCTCGCTTTTAGGGTGCATGCATATGGGAGGGTGTTACGGCCTAACCTGATTGGATATAGGCCTAGTGCTCTGGAAAACGATCATTGGCTTCCGCTAAAGGCTTCTGTTCTTGGGCGCATCTGTTTCATTCGTTCACACGTATATCATCTTTTTGGATGGTAGGAAATTGCTTTGGTTTCAATCAGAACCGTTCCATTTCTATTCCGATTGCTTTAGAGAAGATCGATGGCGAGACAGGCGTCTCCCGCTAGATGGCAGTCATTTCCTAAATATAAATACGACGATCAGAAATTACCCGAAAGACGTGTTTTTCTGCTAGGCCAATCTGCTTGTTTGCTCGATTTATCCAACAGACGAAATGCGTTACGCATCATTGGCTCAGCAGTGATTTCTAGGCCATTAGGAATATTTCCTGGATGGCCACGTTCAAACCAATTCAGTCCATTTTATGCGTTTCCCTCAGTCGATATACCTTAAGCATATTTTCGCTTACATTATATCAGGCACTATAACATCCTTTTTCTATTTGCAAGGGCGTCGGCAAGGGAGGGGGCAAAATGTTGAGCCATAAGTAATTTTGCTCTCCGCTTTTGATCCTAAAGGTAAACGTTTCTAGTGTATAACTTTGCCAGATGGTTTAACAGCCTGGGAAGTCTGCTGAGGAGGAAAGAGAAAAAGGTGGAAGGTGGGAGGGATGACTCAATAAACAACGAATACCTCGACAAGCAAAAACAGGTAATCTCATGACGAAGCCTATTAGGGTGGAAAGTAGGCCTAAGTTAGGAAATTGACATCTTTTTGTTCGTGTTCAGCCCGCAATGTCAGACCCAACGAAGCAATGAAAGACCAATAACGTGCTGCCACTTCTGAAAGGAAATTATGCTCAGAAAAGAGCCTGTATAGGTGAAAGTAATTTCCTTGTAACAGTGCTATATAAATCTACTGTTTTCAGTCTGTGGTCAGCCTCCGCTGTCAGGCGAATCACTTGCCGCTTCAGCCAAATGGAGAGTATGCAAGCAATAGAGTCACCGCCGAGAGGGTGCCACCGTCGGTTAACTGCAACATCGTCATCCCGAACAGGCGGACCGTGCAGCTGCAGGCGTCTTCGACAGAGCTGCTGGCCTGTGTCGGCGAATTCCTGGAGAGCCGCTGCCTCCGTCTGCGTCACTTCCGGGGTCACGAGGCCGTCAGCTGGATACGGTCCGTTGACCGTGCCCTCATGGCGAACGGGTGGCAGGAGATACCGTTCCTCAATCCGACGAACATCATCTTCTTCTACATGATGGTACGCGATATGGTCGACACGAACATTGTCACGGTCCAGGAACTCCAATCGACCGTGCTCACCTGTCTCTACCTGTCCTATGCGTACATGGGAAACGAGATCAGCTATCCCGTGAGGCCGTTCGTCGCCGCCGACGATGACCGGAAGAGGTTCTGGCACAAGTGCGTGAGGATCGTGGCCGAAATGAGCAACCGGATGTTGCGGATCAATCGCGATCCGGACTTCTTTGCCAGCCTGTTCAAGGAACTCAAGACTTACTCATACGTCATCGGAAAAACGTCACTTCTGGATATCTGCGCTACTCGCAACCAAGGGCTTTTGCCCAGTGCCGCAATCCCATCCGTAACACCCCCTCCGCCGCCGCTTCCACCACCACCACCTCCTCCACCACCACCACCACCCCCACCTCCACAAATTGCGAAGCTGTCGACGCTGATGATGACGACGACGCCAAGTGCTGCAACGACTACAACAACTATGGCTAATCATTACCAGAACAGTTTCAGCATCTCCACCATAGGATAGAAGCACTAGCTTATATACGTGAAATGTAAAGGTCTGCGCTATATAAGTTGCTTCATTACATTACATTAGGCTGGCGTCTCTTATGCGATGTAGGCCTAATTATGCTAACAAATGCTAAGTCCCCATTGTAGTTCTTCAGTTCCGTAGTGAGAGGATGAGCAGAGAAGGCACTAGGTACCATCAGGGAGTAGATGCGAATTCAGATCGTTGGGCTACAAAAGCGGTTGCCGAGTCTATAAAATTTTGGCCTTGTGGGTGTCTCCGTGGGTCACAAACAGCAGGCCTTCTTTTTCAGGGTTTTCACCAGCAGATAATAAATAAATTACAAAGATCAGATCTCATTAGTAACAGTTCTTATTATAAATCTGTTAATATTAAATCCTAACAATAGCAGTTACCTTGCATTCCATATGTATGTATGTATATATATGTATGTATGTATGTATGCATGCATGTATGTATGTATATGTATGTACTGTATGTATGTATTTAATTATATATGTATCTGGACATTTGTTTAGCGCCTTCTAAGAACCTATCAATGGACTCGATCCTCGTTAGACTGAATAAAGTTGCAGTTCACTAAGAACAAGTGGAGGGCGAATAACATTATATTCGATTAACAGGAAGTCTCCAGTGGCAGGATCTTGCACACACACACACACACACACACACGCACACACACACACAGAGATCCAAAACCAACACACTGTTGTTGTCTATCTACTTCATATACAATATAATTATATAACAACATCAAATACATTGGCTTAAATATAAGTGAAATTGATACGACATGTAGGCCTACTGTAAATATACATAGGGGCCTAATGCGATACATGGACCTATGTAAAGAGGCATGTCAGGCGACTCGGACGATCTCGCAGAGAAGTCACAATCAAGTCCAAATCTGAGTCTTTTAGCTGACTATGTGACACCGGTCAACCTGCCAAGCACTCGAGCGAAATGAAGTAAAAAGATGTGTTTCTTCTAATACTGAAAACGAATCCTTAACCTTCGTATAAATCCAAGTTCTGCAATTGATGAATCGTCCGCTTTGTTGACGCTAATACGTGTAGGCCTGTTATCACAAGCTCGTTTAAAGCCGTGACTTTGCACACCCCAGTTAGGCCTATATAGGCCTAGTATGTAGATGTTAGTTTAAAGCTGATGTAGTTTATGTGAAATTGTTCTGACTATATACGTGTAACGTGTCAACGTGAGACTGTATGCAGTATTCAAAATAGGGTTTCGTGTGAAAAATCTACAGTCTTGATCCTAGGGAACGGGTACGTGTTTTTACAACAAAGCAGCTGTCATTAAATGTAACCACATTCTAATTTTTATCTGTCTCAGATGTGTTCGGCTGACCAAATCATTTTAAGACAACAATAACTGTTCATTCGTTTACATGGTTCCCTTTGTCCATTCTAAAGAAGGTAGAATTTAAACGTAATTTGTCTGACTCTATTTATAACCTCCTCATAAATGATGGTTGCGATGGCGGAAGGGGTTTGTTGACCATGGATAGGCATAGTGACAGGGTTATCATTATGTAGGCCAATTAGACAGCGCCCCAAGTAAGTAATGAAATCGAGCCCAGCGCTATTAATGGGGCTCTCGAATGCCAGCGCGGTTTAAAGTGGAGCTTTGAGAAGAGTTGATAATAGTATGCATACTACTTGGTTTTTCCCAGATACCGCCAGTTCTGCGGCTGCCCCGGCCAAGAGAGCAGTTGCTTGCAATTAAGAGCCGCAGTGTCAGTTACTATGACATACCAGATGAGACCGCGGCTCATGTGCCAAGGGATCAGAGTCAGTCCACCCGGTCTTCCGTTAAAAACAGTTCGGCTGGCTCTTTGATTATTCATTGATTCACAGTTGGCCATATCAGGGTGTCATGGTGTCTCATCCACCCCAAAGATCTAGCAAAAGGGGTCTACAGGAATGGTTGAACGCCCCAAGATTTTGGAAATTATAAACTAGGTCACTTACACAAACGAATTGTTTTAAAGCTGTTTCGAAGTTAATGAATTCTCGCGACCAAATAATTGAAATTTTCAATAACCTGAGACTGCACGGGCAGATCGTGAAGTTTACGAAGAAGGCGTCAATTAATCTGAACTCAACCAGACAACCTGATCCATCAAACGAACTCACCAACACTTCACCTATTCCAATTTCTATGCAGGTCTTTCACTCAAAATTGAAAACACTCCTCTTCCACAAATCCTATCCTGATTCTTCCTCTTCCCCGTATCTCACTTTCTGGTTCGATTCCAAACATCATCCGCCGTAGCCGTCTGACTGACTGCCTACCTGATCCTTGAATCGTGACCTGGAACCGAACTCTTCCTGCCCGTTTTGACGGAGCGCCTGTGAATAAGCTGGTTCCCGCGACTTAGCTTTCGTTGTGCGCTGTAGAAATCTCGAGCTATATAACAAATACGATTACGAAACAACTGAAAATTACCCCAACAGCAACTTAGTAGGGACCTATGTTGGAAATATAGTGAGAATATGACAATATCCTCATTTGGGTTCCATATATCCTACATTTCAGCCTATATGTATGATATATGGAGTCCATATTGTAATATTCTCACCATATCTTTAACATATAACATATGACGTTACTGTTGGCGTAAGCTCGATCATCAGCTGCTTGCTACTTATCAACTTATTGGCCAAAAATTATTCACTCTAGAGTCTGTAGCGTTGACTGTGGACACGAGGACGATCAAAGGACCCAGATTCCTGCAACAAGCCAGTAAATATAATTTAAATTAAACGCAAATCTCTAAATTCTGTAATGGTCACACACATACGAAAGATCTTCTTATTACTGGCGCTATATTAAATTAAATTAAGCGTCCAAATCAGTATCCTACAATTCATGCAGCGACAGAGAGGACATTCATTTAATCGTATTAATGGGCTCAGGATTTCTACAGCGCTAACGAAAGTTAAGTCACGGGAACCAGCTTATTCACTGGCTCTCAGTCAAAACAAAATCGATAGGCAGAAAGGGTTTGGTTCCAGGTCAAATTCCAAGAGTAGGCAGACAGTCAGACGGTTACGGTGGATGGTGCATAAAATTGGAGCGGGAAGATAGATAAGGGGAGGAGGAGAATCAGAATAGGATTTGTTGAAGAGGAATGTTTTCGGTTTTGAGTAAAAGACCTGCGCAGAAATTGCAAGGGGAGAAGTACTGGTGAGTTTGTAGGGTGGGTCAGATAATTGTCGTAATTCTGGCGGGAGTTTGGATGCAGGTTTTATTTTTATAGTAAAGGACCAATCCTAAAGTCATGATTAAGCATCGCAGAATGAGACAGCGCTATACAGCAATGTAGCAATCTCGTAATTTACTTACTTAAGCTAACGGTTGTCATGTCATGTCATGCACCAACGTCGCTGCGCGACGGTTGGCTACATGAATGGACTAGAGCTCTCCATTGACGCCTATTGCGTGCAGCGGCGAGAAGATAAGAACCAGAAAGGTTAGTTCAGGAAAGAATATTGTCGATCCAGTTAATTTGGGGTCTGCCACGGTGTCGATAGCCTTCAACGTGACCCAGAATGATGGAATTTTCTATGGAATCTTGAGGAAGTCTAATGATGTGACCAAAATAGCGGAGTTTGCGAGCTTTAGTGGAACTCAAGAGCTCGGGGTAAGTTCTAGCAAGGTGATAAACTTGCCCCGTGGTAAGCTTGAGCGTCCAGGGGATGCGCAGAAGCTTTCGAATGCATTTGTTCTCAAAAATCTGGATTTGCTTCTCTTCAGCTTTTTTGAGCGTCCATGATTCGCACCCATAGGTTGCAACTGACCACACCAGGGATTTCATCAAACGAAGTTTGCTTTGAGTGCTGATGGATTTGTTTTTCCAGACCTTCGTGAGTTTCACCATGACTTCCATACCCATGGCCAATCTGGACTTAACATCGCCTGAGCACTTTGCGTCGCTTGAAATTTTGCTGCCCAGGTATGTAAAGTTATCAACCTGCTTGAGTTTATCGCCTGCAACTAAAACCTCGAGGACCTCGTCGATGTTGGTCATAACTTTCGTTTTCGAAGTATTTATCTTTTAACTGTACTCCTCAGCAGCGGTTTCGACTCTTCGGACGAGTTCCTGGAGTTCCTCCGGTGAAGTAGCGACCAAGAGGATGTCATCGGCATATCTGAGATTACTGATGACTTTACCGCCGATTCTAAAGCCACCAGTGAATCTGTCAAGCGCTTTACGCATCACTTGTTCCGCGAGGATGTTAAATAGGCAAGGAGAGATGTTACAACCTTGTCGAACGCCTTTCTTAAAGCGGAACCATTCAGAGGAGATGTTATCAGTTTTGACGGCTGCGCGTTGTTGTTTGTAGAGGCTCCGTAGCAGTTGGACAAGCTGTGAAGCTAACGGTTAGATGGCGCTAAATATCACTTTTCTACATTGTAGTCAGTGTCGACTTTCTACACAATTTGTCATCTAGGGTAATGGCGTCCTAAACGACGTCGATGTTTTGGAAACAAAACATACGCGTTTTTCAGCATTAAAAAATAACAATTAAATGTGCTTTACTTAACGTGTATTCGTACACATATAACACACAGCAAACATTTATACGTTTTCAACTTTATTTCATTTCATTTCATTTATTGTTCCCAAAAATCATAAATATATATTTAAATCTATTTACCATGGCAAATAGTGGTGAAGAATCTTTTAAGGACGAAAGGGTTTTGGCCTTGGCGGCTGAAGTTTCCAAAGCTGTACCGACGCTGGTGCCTCGCCTGCTAGTTCAACTTCAAGGTAAGATTGGAAGAAGGAAGAGCAGTCCGTTAACTGTTTTTTTTTCTTTTTCAACTTATTTTACAGTGTGTATTCAATGCCAAAACCAGAGGAAAAATGTTTCATTGTAGAATATTAATTCTGGTCTGAAAGAGTTCAGCTAGCCAGAAAGGCAAGCTATGAAGGGTTTGAAGTGTTAGCAACTTTGTTTTCCATTGCCACGGCGTACGAAGGCAGGTGGCCAGTCTTCTTTCTTGCCATCTGATCTGCCCATTGACAGTGTACAGTCAGTGTATCCATTCTGTGGCTCAGTTGGCTAAGGGGCGCTGGTAGAGTCGAAATTTCAAAACATGTTTTGCTGTGGCAGGGATTTAAAAACCAACCTTCTGATTGATAAATTGTTTGAGCCATGCAGCTTTAAAAGTCTTCCTGCTGCCTAAAAGTTAAGAGACGAGTGTCTCTTAATTCTTATAATATGCACTTACAATGAAGACAAAAATTGACTCAGGCTTTAAAAGCAGGCCCTATTTATTGTGTCAGTGCATCTGGGCTTCACCAGTTAAACTTCCTTAACTATTATGCTAGTTCTGAATGCAGTGCAGTTGGTTACTTTTCTCAAGCAAGCCAACTGCATGAGTGAAATGATTGATAAACTTTAAAATCTTGTCTGATTGTTCTCCCAGTTCTCTTATAATTATCTCTTCTAACAGACAAGGTGCCCACGTTTTCCATTATGGAAGATGGTCATGTGATAAATAAATTCTATATTAAAGTGGTATTGATTGTCCTTTTAGAGACTTATGTTAGGAATTTGATTTTGGATGTAATCAAGCTGCCTACCCTCTTGTTTTTGTAGAAATCTTAGATTCTTATAAAGGCCGAGTTGGAGAACTGAAAGCTCTGAAAGGTTTCATCTGGGAATATGAACTGCCAGTGGTGTTAGTGGCCGCACTTAAGCAAGATCTGAGCAGAGTAATCGATGGGTGGAATGTCGCCTCTCGTCTGTCAAACATTCTTGTGTAAGTTAAAATTGGAGTTTACACCTCTGTTCATTTTAGATTCAGGAATTTTGGAAAAGTCTATGATTGTAACAAATGAGCTTTACATTAAAATAATTTTTCACGGAAGTTTTTATTTGAAATAAATTGGGAAATTGTAAAGGTTGAAAAACTTATGGAAGTTGTTGCTTGGTTCGGTATATAGGAGTTGCTGTGTTGGATTTAACCCTTCAGATGCTGAATCTTTTCAAACAGTTATCCTTCCAGATGTGCTTGAAACATTACTGATGATCAGCTGCAAACTACAGAAACGCTTCACAAAAACATCTCTAGTGAGTCATTCAGTCAGTCATTTGGTCAGTTGGTAGATAAATCAGGTTAATCAGTCAAACATTCAATTAGTGCATTTTCAGTCTCTCTTTGGCCAATAGCAAAAAAATCTCTTGCTTAGAAAATCAGTCAGCAACACTGAATCAGTCCATTAATTCAAAAAGTTGCTCTTAGTATGTTAGTCTAACTGTAATCAGTAATTCATCTGTCCATCAGTCAGCTTTATTTAAATAAATGTTGTTGGATTCTTGGACCTGTCTAAGGGCAGAACTCTGAAGAAGAGAAGAAATGTAAATGTACAAGTACATGTTTTTCCGTAGTGACCATATGGCCTTGACCCTGCTCATTTATATAATGATTGTGACTGTTACTATCAGCATTACTAGTGAATTTTTCCTGGGATTTTTTATGTTTTGCCATATTTGCTGGACTGCAAGTTGCACTATTTAGGACATAGTGACGCAAATATGGCAAATCTTTTGTAAAATCAATACATTAGTTGCATAAGTATTCCAAGTTGATCTCCAATATGCAGAAGGTGGATTGGAACACTAACTGTATTTGGTTAAATTACCTAAATAATTTTTAGGTGCACTGTTAAATGGAAAATTTCTGTTGCAATAAAATTTCTTGCACTTTCTAAATTAAAGATTTGCAACATGGGGAGATTCAGAGGGCCGGAGAGCATGGCCTCTGTCAGTTGCAGTGGTTTGAGAACAAAGAATAGACCTGTAAAGTGATAACTTTGACTTCCATATAATTCTTCCCTCAGTACATTGGCTGTGGCCAAAACAGCTTCATCATTAATCACTTTGCTCAGCAGTATGTCCTGCCATCTACCAAGGGAGTCATTGACTGGTAAGATGTTGAGATGCTCCACCTGTTGGCTATAATGTCCTTGTGACCAAGGCTGCCAGCTAGTACCCGAGTTTTCTACAAACTGATGCTAACCTAATCTTGCTAGATATTTTTGAGCACTACTACAGAGGTAATGGATGACAGACATTTCCATATACAATTATACATAACCTGGACTGCATCAACCTGTTTTAATGAAAACAAGACTGGTGGACGACTGCTGGGCCCCTTCAAGGAACTGCTTGTTTTTTTAATAATTTGTTTTAAAAACTTGTTTTTAATAAATTGTCTTAATAACTTGTTTTTTATAAATTGCACGGCGCTATTATAGCATTATTAATCCAACCCAGTGGAGCCAAAGATACTAAATATAGAAAGATGACCCATACAGCACCACATTTAAGACAAGTAAATCAGTCCAGAAAGTTTAGTTTATATGGGTTATTTTGATTGAAATAGAGCATTTCATAGCAATAGTTTGATAATATTCATTAATGCCATTCCTTTGGATGATGCTAAGTAATATAAATCCATGCAAATTGTACACAGATGACTTGTGGACCTGCTGCTGAAGTGATAGATTATAAACTCACGCAGTAGTGACCTCAGACTGCAACCAGGCAGGGCTGTTGCTAATTGGGACCACAGCTTTCCTAGTAGCCATGAGATAAATTAGTCCCAAAGCAGGATGATAGAGGCTGGTCATGCGTAATAGCAATGTCTGGAAAAAGGTGATATTATTGTAGTCAGAAACAAATTGTCTGGTTTTAAATCACAATCATTTTGACCCTTAGCTACATTGTAATGTAACCTGTTATAGTACCTGAACAGAATGTCTCAGTTTTCTAGCCAGACTAAGAGTTATATCCATCGTAATCGTAAACAGGAGCTCAAAGTTGTTTAAAAAAATTCATACACAAGTGTCATGTCACAACGCCATCGTCGCAGAGCTCAAAATTGTTTAAAAAAATTCATACACAAGTCACTTCTTTTAATAAAATGCACCCCTAGAAGTTCATGCAAATTGAAATCAATAGGCAGGACATATAGTCCAGAAAATGTGGTAGTCAGTGTTTCATTCAGTTAGTCAACTTTATAATTTCGCTTTCTTGATACAAGTTAATCAGTTTTTCATTCAGCTACCAGCTTTACCCATAATATGTACTGTTGTGCACTGTTTAATTTGTGTTATAGATCTTAGAAGATACACGTAATCAGCTGTTGGCTAGCTTTCGTGGTGTCTTTGAATCAGTTAGTTTTCTCTTAGCTGACTACAGAGATCTAGCCTCATTAAGTGAGTGGCAATTTAATAAAATTTACTTGTAAAGTGAAAGTCTGTCTTTATTATTTGTAAAACTGTTTATTTTGACTGATCCTCTGTTTTTAACACAATTTCTTTACATGTCTATGTTTCAATTGACTTTTACCACTTTTAGACAGTTTTGACTGCCCTCATACTGCTTACCATGACATATTATGGAAATTGTCAGTAAGAAAACGTGTGTGCTGGTGGTGACATGTGCGCTGGTGAAGGCGTGTGCGCTGGTGGTGGCATTTTTTCGTATGGTGGTTGAGACATTTAGTGCTTGATATGCTGTGATATTTTTGGCCTACATGGTTTGTAACCTTGCCAGCTCTCAACATCAGTGCTGACCTTTGCATTCCTGGGAAAATACTTTTAATGTAGCACAGAACTTAATACATAGCAGTATATGTGCTAACCTACATAAAATGCAATAGATATTTGCAACCTGTTATGACAGTTGTCAAAGGAATCTGGACTAATGTAGTTGCAGGGTGGTAGATACAAAGCCAAACTGGGAAATAACTGTGGCTATCATCAATACATCTCACCTGTCGGAATTCGACCTGGCTTCTCCAATGGATTATGATATTGGATTGTGCTTTTGACTTGAAGCGACCACTGACTGATGCCTTGGGCATTATGATAACGGCACTATAGAAGTCTTTAGGTTAGATTAAATTATGGTGACACATATTAGTAATAATGACTTAAATATGTCATCAGATAGATGAAATATGGTCGTCTTGGCGTTTCACTTCTGCGGCCTGAGTTAGATAGATCATATAGCCAAACTGTGTGTTCAAGCATGTATACGTGTATTGTTAAATCCAGTATAGCGTACACAACTCCTAGTAGGTTTTTGCTTAGTTTATTGGATGTTTAACATGAAATTCAGTTAACATGAGTTGTTCATGCTGTTTCCCTGCATTTCATGTGAAACATTTTGCAGAACACTTACAAAAGCCAAAATTTTGTTCTCAGATTTTAACACATTCTCCCTTCAAACAAAGTGAACCCTTGAATTTCTCATTTACAATTGGTCACCAACTGCATCACAAAAATTAATACACTCTTAAAGCAAGGCTTTGCGAATACATGTAACAGACATATATGGGTTTATGTTGTTGGCAGAGAATCCAAGCTGCTATAATTCTTATAGGAATACACCTCTACTAACAGCCGACAATCAGTGTTGACAAAATAGAAATTGGGTTTATGGTACAGTTTATATCTGCTGTGGCAGCACATTTATTGTCTCATAAATAAACCTTAGTGCAGACGCTGGTGTCACCTTTCCTTGCCATTGCCAAGGTTTTTTGAGGCACATCTTATAACATGGAGTGCATGGGTTTGAAACGTTCTCTGAGGTGGTGACTATGTAGAGGTCTTGAGCAATTCCTTAACTAATTGATGCTTTGTAATTAATATACAGGCATTAATAACAGTCATTAATAGACTTTGGTGCTATATAAATATAAGAAATACATGTACATGTAAATATGTACTACTAGAGAGTTTATACATTTGAAACAAGTCTGTATTTAAATTAGTGATTGAGCAATTTTGTATTTTATTACCAGTTCTGCAGTCTGCTTGGTTTCTGCAAATGCTTCTTACTGATGACTCTACTACTGGACTTCGGGTTATGAATCTTCTACAAAGTCTCAACCGTGCAAACCAGTAGGCTATCTCATTTAATACTAAACATTGATAAAACTTTGAAGAGGCGGTTATAAAGGCACTTTCAGCCAGATCTGTGAAACATCATGCTCCACTGTCACAGAGAGTTTTCTTGAGGTCCTTAAAATGTGCTAACAGTTAAACTTAATTGTCTAGATACATTCATACATCAGAATGGTCTTCTAGTAAGTAACAAAATTTTGTTTTGCTGGCATTGTGAAGAAAGGCATACTAAAAATATCTAAACATGTACATCATGACTACAGGCATATCGCCTTACCAAAACAGCGATGAAAAGGAAATAAACCTTGCACAGCATGTTAATGTGATTTAATTAAACCTACTTCCTCTGTCTATATATTTAGAGCTACACTGTAGTTCTTTGTACAGTGCGTTAAAACAGCATCTTAACAGCTTTAGGGACAAGATGCCTCTGCATTATGCAAATCACAGGTAAACTGGCAATGCATAGACGCTTAAATATTGTAACTAGTATTGCAAGAGTAAAATAAAATAAAATAAATATGCTGTAACAAATAATAATGTATAACATTTTTATTAATAGTAACCGATAATACCATTATGTTAACAGTACTGATAATAGTGATAATGAATTAGAGTTCTAGACTTCTAACAATTTCTTTGGTTTTTACTTGTTGACTGTAATATCTAATGTGCAACAGCATAAAATCCTGTTTACATATGTGGTTTTTTTTTGTGTCTTTTCGTAGAGGTTTATTTGGACAGATTGATGTTAAAATCAGCCACCAGATATTAGATGAACTGATCTACAAGCTTTCTGCAACTACCAGTGCTGAAGTTGCCAGGTTAGTTCACTTTATTGCTAAACATCTCTTAACTTATTAAAACTGACCATAAGTTGCTTAAAGAACCAATGAACTTGAAATCAGTAAGATTACAATAGAACATGTTGGCTGTTTTATGCAAGTTTTACAACAACATTACCATTATAGCTTTAAATATGAATAAAGTTGATGAAAAGCTGCAAAATTAATTATCCATTGTAGATATGTTGATTAAGATTAAACATATGGTTTTGATTGATCAAGTAATTTTATGTGTGCTGTACTATCCACAGTTTTGTGATTCTGTTTTAGCTGCTCTGCTCATTCGCTGTTGATTATCTGTGAGTCTCATCCTCCAGTGATTCAGCTAATTTTGAGTAGATTCAGGTAATTGTATACGTGTATTGTTAAATCCAGTATAGCGTACACAACTCCTAGTAGGTTTTTGCTTAGTTTATTGGATGTTTAACATGAAATTCAGTTAACATGAGTTGTTCATGCTGTTTCCCTGCATTTCATGTGAAACATTTTGCAGAACACTTACAGAAGCCAAAATTTTGTTACCTAATCTTATCCTTTGCAAACCAATCTTATGTCCCCACTTCTTCTTCTGTCCCCATTTCATCTTCTGTCCCATTAGTTCTACTGTCTTGCTGCAAACTACCCTATGTGTTATCATACACAGTCACCATGAACTGTCTCAGAGAACTGGTCTTTGAGAAATCGACTTGACTTTTGATTTGATTTTGCTGCACCATTGATGCCTTATGCATTAGAAATCGACACCACAGGAGTTATTAGTTATTCTTATTAATATAAACAACCACACAGTTTTAAAATGAACGTTAAGAGCAATACAGTACAAATAACAAATGTAAAACAGAGAAGATTAAGTGTCAGTACTTTCAAACTGTATTTCTTCTGAGCAGACTGCACCAGCAGTAAGCAGGACGCCCTTTGGCGAAGTACCAGTTCGGATGGTCGTGGATAAATTAGGTTGTTGCTGATGTGCTGTTTGTTTTCAAATGGAACAGAGGTCTGAAGCTGTTGCTGACCCAGTGGTTAGGAAAACCTTTTGTTAAGGACCTTGAACGACTTCTTGAGACTGGTAACATGCAGCAGGCAGCTATGCAGGTGAGGAAACGCTAAGATTGCATGTAAACTGTGATTCTTACATTATTCCTGCAGTGTTCAATTTTCTCTACTGCTCTGTGCTTCCTCCACTTTCACCTTTCCCATAAGCCATTTATAGACCTGACTAGCAGATTGGTTGTCTGGACTTCCTCTGATTTTGCAACTTTGCTTTGAAGCGATCCTTGCTCAGTGTCCAATGAATTACATCGAGGAACAACATTACAGCATAGTTCAGCCATTCCAGAACTTTTTTGTTCACCTGAGAATTTTTAAGTCCTGATGGATTATGTTTACTGCAAGTTAAAAGTGCTAGTTGCGGATCTAGATTAAACTGGACACTGCAGATTCGTCCACTTCAGCAGACTTTGGCACCGTATGTTAGAAATGGGAAGAACCATGTGTTGAGAGTTTTGTTTGTGGTATTTTGGGTTTTTAAGAGAACTCACTTTGGGTGCAGTTCAGTCTTCTCATCTTCAGTAGAACTGTAAAAAATTGTGATTCATTCAGCTTTAAGTTGTTCTTTGCATCAGTTTAGGTTGTTAACAATAAATCTCAAGTTCATATCATTAAGACAACAAAGGGTCCAAGTTTGAAAAGTTCAATTCAGTTTCCATCTCTACCGTGTATCACCTTCAGAACTTCATACATTTTGTCTGGAAGCCATTCACTTTTTATTACTACTTTTGGGATGAAGATAAGATTGGGCTTTGAAGCAGAATTACTTAATGTTTAATGCCAGTTTTGGACAAATGTGCACGAGAAATGTGCCATAATCTATGACTTTATCCTGCATAGTTTTGTGTTCTTAGAAATTCGTGGTTGCAGCAAAACTTATACAAGCATGTTGGAGAAGTTACAGTACAAGAAAACAGCTCAAGAAGGCAGATTCAGCCTTTGCCCAACTCCAGAGGTCTTTCAGGTAGGTGCAAAGGTCAAACCTAAGTATAGCTCAAACAAGAATGGTCACAAGTATAGCTTTATATATAGTATAACTTTGTCCTGTCTTGTCTTGAACTGTCCTCGAGCTGAGGATTGGCAGCACACGGACAATTTCGTACTATTTGCTTCTGTCCCTCATCTCTTGTAGTAACTGGTCGAACGATAATTCATTCCATGACTTGATGTTGTCGGTTCATGTAATCTTGGGTCTTCCAGAGCTTGGGATCCAGGAAATGCAGGGCTGACTTGGATTAGTCTTTTGGGTTCTTTGCCTGAAGCCAGTTTACTGACTTATTGGCAATTTTCTCGCTTGTCCCCTCCGAGACTTAGCTTCAGTGAGTTGAGCTGCTCAAGCCATTTCACATAGCTTGTCCATCGCTCAGTAAATGATTTGACTGACAACCCTAGATCAGTTGGCGTTTAAGCTCTCTATTAACATCACCGTACTCACAGGTTGCAGATTGCTGGAGTAGGCAGGTTAGGTGTGATGCAATGTTCTCCCCTTGCCCTGCTTAGCCTGGCAAAATTTAAAAACTGCAAATTAAGACTTTCTTTCGGTGCGAAGTAGGACATCAGCACGTTTATGGTTACATCTGTTGTCAATTTGTTTTCATCAGGGTTAGGAATCATAAGCATGTAAAAAAATGTCACTTGTTCAACAATGGATACTTGTTGATAGTGGAATAGCAGTGCTTTTCTTCTCACATCATCTTTGACATTGATCGCAATGTGCAGGTTTCTGAACAGACCACTTTTTCCATCAGATTGCAACATCTCCAGCTTTGGGTGATGGGTTAAAAGTCAAGAACAGTGGTAAAATATCGGCCATCTTTGCCTGTTCTTGCTTTGTTTGGAGTTACACAAGCCCTGTGCTGTTACAATCCGAACATTTGGGGCAAAGTTTGCGTTTTTGGAAACTTCATGTACTCGGCTCTGGCAGTGTAATGTTTTTGTGTCTTCTGTCACTGTTGCTGACCGTATATGCTAACATCAGATCCCTGATTCTAAACTGTCCATACCCTAATAATGTACTTCTATATAATTACATGACTGTAAGCATGGTACTTTTTAAACACTGCTATGCATTTTAGGGGAGAAACTTCTCAGAAGCACTGCCTATACAACTGTAATCACTAGACAACCTATTCAAGATAAATGGACCATTCACTTTAAGCTTCTATGCTGGACTGTGGAGGTCAGGCCAGTGGGAAACTACTGTAGGTTACTTTGAAGGGAGCTCCCTAAGATAAGATGGAACACAGTTTGCAAGAAAATTGTGCATTAAGGCCTTAAACTCAGTGTGTAATGTTACTGTCCCTGATGTTTAGGTGATTAAAGTAATTGGTGTAAAGCTTGTAATGTATTGTAATCTAAATTTATGTGGTGTACTTCATGGGGAGAAACTTCTCAGAGGCACTGGCAGCACAGTATCTTGGCAAAAAAAGCACAATGTAAACATTAAGACAGTGGGATTTGTCTGCAACTACCCATAAATGAACTCTATTTTTATGCTTAACAGGTTGAGGAAGGAAGAGGAGAAGAGGAGACGAGAGGATGCAAAGATGGAATCGGAACTGCAACACATGTTGCTGATGCAGAGGAAATACACGATGCGGCAGCTGCACAAGAGACAGCTCTGTGCTCTTGAAATTGTTCCTGCCTGTGAGTAGGACAAATTTGACAGCACTGATTGTAGGATGTAAATGATTATTATACCAATGAAGATGAATATATAAGGAAGAGTGTGCAAGTATGATTATGTTGACGATGGCAATGGTGAACATACAACGGTGATAAAGATGATTTTGGGGCTTGTGTTGTTGCTTCTGTGCATGGGCTTGAGAAGTGAAGTTGTTCATATATTATTAAGCAGCAATCATTTCATCAGGGTTATGCATATTCATACTTACTACAGATAATCTCTGCAGTCATTGATGTTTGTTTTCATACAACAGCTGAAATAACCAAGCACTTAGCCAATGAGCAGACAAAAGCAGCACTCAAAATTCAAGCAATCTGGAAGGGATATCGCATCAGGCAAGGACTTGAAACAAAGAAATTTCATGTGAGGAGAACGAGAGCAGCCATTAGAATACAAAGAGCGGTTAGTTTCTCTTTTCTTGCATTCATTATACTGCCTATTTAATGTTGTCATGCAATCATGCATTTACGTAGTTAGTTCTAGCAAAGCCAAGAGTCCTCTAGTCACAGAAGCAAGCATTCAATAGGAAGTTTTTATAGTTTGCAGGCTTACTTTTGGCGTTGTCTACTTTATGCATTGTTTGATTTAGAAAACCTACTAAAACTTGACATGCTGTAGGCTGTGCAATCATATCTACCTGGTAGATATGATTACAATTATAGCACACTGTGGCAATGTTGATCATATAAATGATGGTATGGTCTAGCTTTAGCAACAAATAATGGACATAGCTAGGCTTTAATATCTGATGTGTTGCAACGATAACACAGTGGAAAACACTTAACATGAACTATTGGTTAACATGAAAGGGATGCTTAGACTGTTCCAGCATCAATGGTTTTGATGTAAATTAGTTCCTTTATCACAAAGCTGTTATCACAAAAATATCGCTTAACGCAAAAATATGTCTGTGAAAATATTTGGTCTCAAAGATAGCACAAAACCTCGGATAACACAAATGTTGATTTATTTTCAGCATCTGGTTCTGCTCATTGTTTCAAGTTCCACTTTTAAGCCTTGTGGCAGTTGAGATATTCACTAAGTGCTGTGACATTTTGGCACATACCATTTATAACCTCACCAGCTCAGAGCATTGTGGGAAAATAGAACAGAATGTAATATGTAGCATTTGTGATTTATATGTACATGTACTGCACAGACTGTAGTAATGATATTCCATCTGTTGTGGCTGATGTCAACCATATCTGGGTTCCAAGATAATCTCATGCTTTATTACGATTACAACTCATCTTTTGAAGAATAAATGTTTCAGAGTGGGATTTGCAGTTTTATTAACTTTGATTTTTAAAGTAGTATCTTTAAATTTTTGCCATTTTATCTTTTATTATCTTTTTGAATTAATTACTGCTTGGGGAAGAACCAAAGGAATTTGTGTAGTTTGTTTGAATGTGTGTACTGGATTGCAATTGCTATACCCAGCAATTATTGTGCATACACCACAGTGCCTGCTCATATTAATACACGGTTGAGACGAAATTCGGTTAACATAAATTGTTCATGATTTGCACTGTATTTACAATACTGTTAACCATAGAATTTTAGATTCCTCTATGACCTGAGTGTTAGAATATGGTCACATTATCCCCTTGACCTTTGTTGTCATACATCATAACAGGAAGTCAAAGTCGATGGGATATAAGAATGGATCTGGTCACAAAACTCCTTGAGGGATTTTATTTTTTCTGAAGAGGACACTTAGCAGACAATATTGTACTTTAATACAAATATCATTTACAGCTGATTATGCAGTTTTTCCACATGCTGATGCAGGTGAGAAAATGGCTGGAGAGAATCCACGCCAGAAAACAGGAGGCGGCAAGTTGGCAGCGACCACCAGGATTGACAGATGAGAGAAGAGTAGAACTTCAGGAAAAGATCATGGAATGGCGTGAAACTCACCAGGTAAGAGGGCTCTGAAATAATATAGAAATACTACAGTACCGTTGTTATTATAAATTGTGGCACAGTAGCCGATTGGATAGAACGCTTGGCTTCTAACGTGGCGAGCATGGGTTCGAGCCTTCCCTGAGATGGCTGCTGTGTAGAGACCTTCAGCAAGTCCCTCATTCACAGTTGCTCAGTGCCATCGACTGATGCTGTGTTGCTCGACAGTGGCACTTAATAAATGCAGAAATAATAATAAAAATCAATAAACCGCATTCAGTGCATTCCACACAACTATTCAGAATCATTGGATGGATGCAGTGCAAGGAAACCTAGTGAAATAAATGAAAACAGATGTCAGTTGAAGTTGGTTCATTTAAACTATTCTAAGCAGTCTAAATAAGTAAGAAAGAGGCAGAAAACAGTGATAGCCTAGTTTGAGTCAGAATGAGAATAACATCAATAACCCAAGTAGAGGCCAAACACACGACACTAAAAGCAAAGGCTGTCTGCAGTTAATTCATTGAGAAAGCTACAAATTGTGACAATAAGTGAGGCTGTTCAAATAAGTTGAATTTATGTCACAATAATAATGCAACTGAATTTCTTAACAGCTAAAGATGTGAATAACTGAACTGATTTATTTCATTTAAGGTTAGCACAAATGTTAGTGTTCACTACTCTCAACTTACTTATAACATGCCTCATTTCAAAGCAGATTCTGAAATAATATGGTCATTGACATGGATCCAAAATGTTATTCTTTAGAAATACTCCATTATGGTGCAATTTTATTTTAATGCGGTCTGTGATATGGCTGCCAAAGGTAGCGTTGGAAGGAGGTGCACTGTATTGTTACTTGAGTAACAAAAGCTGTATACTATGAAGAGGTTAAGCAGTTCCAGACTGTGTGAGACACTGGGCAAGCTATTGTTTCAGGTCACAGAGCGAAGTCGTGAGGAGCAGGAGATCCTACACAGTAAGGTCCAAGACATGATCAAGTGCAATGTCATCTTATCTAAGGTCACCAGGAGGAAACAACAACACAGAGAGGCACTGCTAGGAACCATTGACATGGATGCCAATCTCCTACTCAGTAAGCTATGTTAACATTTACTATCAGCATGATTTTATTTGAGACCACGTCTCAAAACAGATGAAATTGTAAAGACCCATTAGTCTACATTTTTCCGTTAAATTTTACTGATTTAACTGCACCTGTTTTGTTTTCCATAGATGCTCCAACGCTTAGCAACATCACTGAAACAGACTTGGCAACATTCAGATGTCACTCTGTTCCCATAGCAACCAAAGCTCGTCAGAACCACTTAGAAGAGATGTTACTGCTGCAGCAGCCATGGTGGCGCAAACTGGGCAATGAATACCAGGACAGTGAATATTTTGAAGAATCTGATGACTGGAAACTCTTTTAGACTTTTTCTCAGTGAGGAAAGGTAAAAATTTGAAAATAAATTTCTTTAAAGATACCCAGGAAATTATTTAAATGCTAACAGTTGCTCTTGAGATTTCAAGTCAATGGTCTTGTCAGGTGCACCTTTTCGTTAGTGCAGCCATCATTGTTAGAAATGCTGTAGTAAATCCAGCTAGAAAGTCTTAGGTGAAATGTCACTGAGGCATAACCAAATAGCAAGACAAAAGTCTTTTAACAGAAAACATGGAGAAAAGGCACTCTTTTTTGTACAAAATTGCTCCAGTTAACATTTATCTGTACTAATGTGAAACCAAAAATAAATTTGGAAATGTTTTAACTGGTTTTGCACTGGAGGACAAATATGTGTGTAAGACAAACCAGAACACGCTAAACAAAGTTCAGGCTTTTAAATCTAGGACACAGCGTAATACTCTATGCTAGAAATGCTGATTGTTCTAGTCCACCATAAAACAAAATGCCAGAGTCAAAAAGGAGTGGTGCGTAACACATTTCACAAATAGAAACTAAGTCTAGGCCATAAATTGTAACAAGGCCAGACCTATTACAGTACTGTCTGACCCTTTTTACTGAGAACAAATACAGACTTATCTTTGCTTACATCTGGTTCCAGATCACTTAGTCGGTTGCTAATAATAGCTGCAATGTGAGTATGCTGTCGTAACCAAAAGCTCAAGATTTCTACAGCACCCAACAAAAACTAAGTCACAGGAACCAGCTCATTCAAGGCATTCATTCAAAACGAAATCAATAGACAAGGGTGCAGTTCCAGATCAAGATCCAACAGTCAGGCAGGCAGGTCGGTTACATATAGCACAGTGCGAGCATAATATAGTAGTGACTTACATCATTCTGTTTGTGATGTTGTTAGCTCTCTTCATGACCCATGATCTTTCCTTCTGTTTGTGACAAAATCACTCTTCACACCTTAGCTACTGGTGTACTCTGTGACCCGTCTTAGCTACCTTTAGTAGCTAGTATTCTGTCTTAGCTACTCTTAACTACCCTCAGCTACTGGTCTCAGCTACTTAGCTGGCGAGTTTCTTGTGCTGTAGGTGCAAAATTTCTTTTGTTGTGCATGGATGTTATCTGGTTGTCGATTTGTTTGTGATTTGCTGGTGTTCACACATTTTAAATATATGCTGTTGACTGGTGGGTGTTTGTGAGCAAATCTGTATGTAGGTAGAGCTCAAAGATTTGGTAGAAGAAATCTGTGGTGTTCTTCATTGGTAATTTGAGTTGCAAAAATGTCATAGATAGATTCATGCATTTGGAAACTGTGATGAAATATTTAAGTATGATTGTGATTGAACTTTTCATTTATTTAATCTATTACAAAAACCCAAGAATGTGTGTCTTCTTTTGAGTTTATGCTATACTATGAATAGAGCTTGTCAACGGTTCAAAGCCCAATCAACACTTTAAAAAGCCATCAACATAGTGTTGGGGACAAATAGGTCATCTTTATCTTGTGACTGTCTCATTGTTTATATGACCAACTAACAATTACACATTTTCTGCTGAGCTGACTTCATATCCTGGTAGTAGCTTCACACAAGCAGCCTGAAACATATTTGTTTACAATAGTAATTGTAAACTCGAGATTTTAACAGCGCCCAAAGTTAGCTAAATGTGTCTCAGATTGTCCTACTACAGTAACTGCAACAACACAAAGGGATGGCATAAAATCACAACTTCCTGGTACCCAATGAGCTTTTATCGTGTTTAGTTCAAGTTTATATTGTCTACCCAGTATTCAGTCATGGTCTCCCTTTATTTCTCTTTCCTTCAAATTCTTTGTACAGTGGAAAACAGTTAACATGAAAACGTTTAACACAAAGTATTGGTTAACAAGAAAAGGATGCTTAGTCCTTTCCAGCATTAATGGTTTTGACTGTAAATTAGTTCTGTTATCACGAAACTGATAACACAAAAATATCCTTAACATGAACAGATTTGTCGGTCCCACACAAGAAAGTGCAAAACAAAATCTTGGATGTTGTGAAATGTTGATTTATTTTCAACATCTGGCTGCACTCATCCTAATAGACATCCAAAGTAAACAGGTCATAGTTTGTTTCACTTTCAGACCTAGGTGGTCGAGACATTCTTTGCTTAAAATGCTGTGTCATTTTTGGCTTATTTGTACATTGCTTATAACCTCACCAGCTCTCAATATCAATGATGACCTTTGCTTTCATGGGAAAATACTTTAATGTAGAAAAAATATACCGAGTTTGATGTCAACAGAATCTGGACTAATGTAGCAGCAATGACATGTATTAGTTATAAAGGCTTAAGATTTCATCAGATAGGTGAAATATTTCCAAGCTGTTAACATCTTGGCTTTCATCTCTGTGACACGTATTAGACAGAGATCATATCGCCAAACTGTTTGAAATAATTATGCACATCATAATACAAGAGTGAGTGCCTCATAAAATCTGGTACAGCATGTGCAACTCCTAGTAGGTTTTCCTCGGCTTAGTTGATCAGATGTCAGTCTCTTTAAAAACAATGTTTAACATGAAATTTGGTTAACACAAATTCTTAACACAAATTCACACTAGTCCCCTGCATATCATGTTAAAGATTTGCACTGTATTTGATCGACATGTTATAAATCGAATTACACTGAATAAATGAATGGCATGAAAGGGAAATTGGCAACTAGTTGCACTGTACACCAAACAATTATAATGGAATGCAAAAATTTGTCTTACCCAGGTACATGTAAAAGAAGTTAATTACACTAGAACTAAACACTGTCTTCACTTTTGTTGTTATTAATGTTTAGGATTGGCAAGTTTTCACTTTACAAACAAGATCTTGAAATATTTCTGCTTATTGTTACCAAATGTGTTGTTGCAGTTTGGACAATGACAGTTTCATCCAGAACATATGGAGTCAGCAGCAGATCTATTGAATA